>JAQFYG010000794.1:0-24119 GCA_034694325.1 Entomobrya corticalis | reverse complement strand
AACGACTTTATGGGACTTTTCGATTTACTTTAACTACTGGAAGTTTTTATTCAAAAGAGACGAAAAAACATAGATAGAGACATTCAGCTTTGTTTACAAGTTTCACTACGCACAAAATATTACTTTTGTATGCATCATCTCATCATGCTTATTATTATGTAACAGATCCTCGAAAGCTTTTTTATTTTTGTTAACATAAATGTGATACGTAGATGTGCACTGCGTGCACGAATAACCTTCTTGAGTACATTGTTTGCTGCGGCATAAACCACCAAAACTTGTACTTATTTTAACACACTGTTATGTGATACAATGGTAATGTAAGTACATATTATTTGTTACAAAAAACTTACAAAAACTTACGTCATGTTAGAAAATAAAACGTTTATACTATCCTCGGGTTTCAAAGGGTTCACGGAAAGAAATTCACTGGTATTGATATCAAAAGTACTGCTTCATCATACCGTAGGAATGCATCTTTTTACTGTAAACTATGGGTGTAGAAAATAACCTGTCTGCTGCAATTGTTTCCACAAATATTCCACTGAAAGTACCCAAAACTTTTGCTATACTCTTGTTCATTTTATTATTTGCATCTTTTTACCCTTTATATGCACGGCAAAGATAATAATATGCATAAGTATTGACAGCAAACATGATCTTCCTTCAACTTTTGGCATCTAGTAACTTGTCGACTTGTAGTTTTGATGACGATATAGGTACATTCATGTATGTACCTCCTCCTACACGTTCCTAATGGAAAAACATGGAAAAACTGAACTGTCAGCATTCTCAACGTTAGCTTTGCTATCTTATTATTTCTTTGGTCTTTGTTCATTTGACTGTAGAAATTGTTTCCTTTTTTCTTTTAATATTTATTTGTCATGCGTGCTTGTTGTTGGTTTTTGGTTGTTTTCTTTACAGAAAAAATGTAATACCAATATGTAGAAAAGGAGATAACATAACATAATCATACTGTTGCACAACAAAAAACCTCAAAGGAGGAAAGAAGACATGCAACCACATCAGTACACAAAGATGTTGTTTTTGCCTTCGACCTACGAGACGTCGGCTGGATGGCGGACGGACGGAGGTCCCTTGTTAGGATTCACTCAACTGAAAAGAGAAACTGGAAAATTCACCCTGGCATTTTCCAGCTTATAACTCACTAACAACTGTATTTTAGTAGACAACTACTACTGATCTTACGATGATACAATTTGTGATATCTTCTTTTGATCTTAAAACGAACATCCATGCAAATGCATTTTATTATCGTGCTTTATAATGCCAGTATATACTCTGTGCGTGTACAAATAATTTTTAACCTGATCACTATCTCTACCTCGCACACAATACTCTGCCTAAGGACAGTAAAGGATTCTTCCCAGAATAAAAAAACAAGTGAGCCTCCCAATCTGTTTGTTGCCGTTGCTGAGAACTGTTTTTGGAATGTACAAGAAAGTTACAAATTGGAAGGAAAAACAAGAGCAAAACGTAAAGAATAGCAGATCAAGGGAGAACAAATAACAAGAAATGCCACAAAAGAGGGAAACATACACATATCAGCTCATGCATTCATGTTATTTTCTGAAGCTGAATAACGTAAAGTTAAATTCAGTCAACGAC
Organism: Entomobrya corticalis; assembly: GCA_034694325.1. Taxonomy (NCBI): domain Eukaryota; kingdom Metazoa; phylum Arthropoda; class Collembola; order Entomobryomorpha; family Entomobryidae; genus Entomobrya; species Entomobrya corticalis. Next base: position 22,490 of record JAQFYG010000794.1, on the reverse strand, counting down.
GACAGGCAAACATCCATTAAGAAGAAAACATGTATACATCCGCAAAGGGAAAATCAGAATGGAAGAAGGAAAGCCTTGGAGCAAAAAAAAACGAAAAGAACAAGTTGAACATGTTTACTGTATCTGCATGTTCGTAGGTATTTTCGTGATATACCAATATGAAATGAGTATAACGTTTTTGCATAATAATATGAACATTATAGAGCATTAAGACAATTTGCCTACAATAATGCATATCTGTCAGGGTGGTATATGAGTGAACAGTCAGATAATGTTCCAGGAGCGGTTTGAACCTGAAACAAGCAATCTTTACGAGAGCCCCACCTACAATTATATATCTCCTTTGACTTTTAAAAAATAGATAAAAGAAAAGTGTAGCCTCAAGTAATTAACTCCTTCATCAAGTACATTTTGAGTAATATGCTACGGAAAAATAATTGCTTTTTCCTCCCTCGTGTTTCGGCAACTCGGCTTGCCTTTTCAACTTTTAATTACTTGTATACAGTCTAAGCAGAGTAGAAACAGCCGACGACGATGCGTCTATAACCAACCACATCGTCGTTACTAACTTCGTCTAAAAACACACAAAAGCAACAATTCTTAGTTAAAGAAAAAAGTAGAAAATAACGAAAGCAAGCAAATTGCTAACCAAGCTAATTTATTTGGGAAGAATTGAGTTTATAAACATTCGTTCTTCTTTATGAATGAGCTTTTTCTGCTATCCCTAAATGTTATATGAGCAGTTGGTGAATAATTGTATTCTGCTAAAGACAATTCATCTTGTGTCTTGTTGTTGTTTGCATATAAAAAACGAGACAAACTTTGAAAATGAATTGTATAAGAACGAAAACAAAAAGAATGCGAGTTACCCACTCGGTAACTGCATCCTTGTAACTCTGCACTGGCACTGCACTTTCATTTATACTTTTGCCCATTTTCTATCACCACAACAGTCAGTCAGCAGCACGGAAATTCTTCTTTTTGTTTATTAGACATGTTGATGAGAAGGGTAGATAAATAGTTAATCAACTCAATAATAGGACTACGTAGATGGGGAAATAGGTTGTGCAGGATAATATTTTCACCGGCATTGTTTTAACAGTGACTGGGCCACCCCAAATACGGTTTAATGGCCTAATATTGTATTAAGGTAAGAAAAACGTCCAGTAATTAAATAAAGGAGCTTATATTAGATAATGGTTTGTTGGTAAAACTCATTCTCTTGTTTTCTTTATTGCACTTATACCATGAAGGCCCGGCAGTTGTTTGAAATATACTTATGCCCATTCTGTAAAACAATGATGATAATCAAATTGAAGTAAAGGGTAGAATGTGTGGGTGTGTCATATGGTACTTGACCTAAAACTGGATTTACAGATAAAAAGGTAGTGTACATTTCCTTTCAAGCTTGTGTACTAAATGAGTAGACGGGACGGGGATTATTTATTACCTGGACAGCTCTAGTCTTCTCGCAGTATTGCTACCAGCACTTATAGAAGTATATCTAAGAGCTCAACTCTGACGTTTTTATGTATTCAGATCAGGATGAAGTGTTTAATCCTCTTTATGCAGGTAATAAAAGTTTTATTTCCGAATGCGTAACCCCGATATCTCTGTCGCTGCAAACTGCACGTTTTCTCTCATTTCTCCCAAATGTCGTGTATACAAAAATTATCAAATTATTAATTTGATTTCATGTCATACAACCATTTTTGTAGGGAAAATCTGAAAATAAAACATGATATGTTACGGAAAATGCGTTTATTATCAAACAATGCGGAGTACATTTTGTGAACTTCCCGATTTTGGATTTTTTTAAACTAGCCAGATCTGCTAATCTACACATAAAAGTGTACGCACAATTCAAAATTTTATAACCATTACAAGTTGAACTTTATTGCAACGAGAAACCTTATAGATTTTCACATACGGTGAAATGGGTGTGATATCAAGTTTTTTATGCTGCTTCACTTTCATTTTCGTAAGTCTTTAAGGCCATAAAAAGTTGATTTTTGATTACCTATATACATATAGAAAACTTCTCTCATTTATGACTAATTGTAAGTTTATGGTTAGCTGTATGATATAGTGAATGGCCGTAATTTTTCCTTTTCAACAAGAATTTCTTTTTCTAACATTTTATTTAGCATTTAAAATATGTATTTCATTTTATGAACAATTTTATGGCAGCTAGTGTTTGGTTCAAAGAAAAGGACAAAATTTTAAATATTCATTTGAAAAAATGTAAAACAACGCGACTATTCATACATAGTGTAAGAGATGACATCTAAAGTATACACAATATCTCGATTGTCATTTGAGTGTCATCCTCTCATAAAATTCCTCCTACAACAGAGAATTCATTCTTTTCAGCTCTCGGCTTTGTGCACAAAAAGTACTAATATGTAATCAGCTCATACCAAAAATAATGAGTCACAGCAAGTATGTCATACAGTGTATGTATTTCCGTGAAAATGTTATGAACCAATCCTTATTTCGTCAAAACACGTAATAATAACACGATGTTTTCATGAACAATAAAACGACAACAAGCCACACACATTCACACAAAAAAACTTCACACATGGGTTAACAAACAATTGGCCATACAGTGTCTCTTCTCTTCGGGAATGTTAGAGCTATGAAAACAAAACAAAAAGTGTCATCCCCCGCATGCATGTATTACTGGACAAAATGATGCATTATCTACCACACAAGCAGATACTTCCCAAAAAGACACCACTCCTGCCTGACAATAAAGCAACAATTCGATATTATATACATAGAGAAACGTAAATGTGTACTTAATATTTATCCTGAGTTGGAAGGACAGCGACAACAAACATAACTCGGTAATAAAAGTGAAGCGACCTGCTGTGTGCAACAGTTAGATAAGCCAAGTAGAATCGAATCTTTCATCGTTAAACGAGCCAAAATAAAATTTCAACGATGAATAATATGTTGTGTGTCCAGCCAAACTATGAAAACTAAGTTTACTTTTAATGCTTTGGTATAGCATGAAATTGAAATATGCCACATTATGATGATCATGAACATGCCAGTCACTGTCGTAGAGTGAAGTGTCCGTCGGTAATAATCACAGATATTTCATTCAATTGGCTCAAAGTTTGGTTACATGCAAGATCCATTATATTATGAGCTGTCCTTTATTCTTTGTCCTTTATGTCGATACTGAAAAAGCTGTATAAGGCTAGTTGGTGAATAATGATAAGGACAACAACCATTCAGTCTCCACACTCTCATGTTTCGTGAGACTCGACAGGAGTCTGGAAGATGAATAAGTACTCTCAAACGACGGTTACGATGAGTGATGTGCTCCATGTTGTATTCTTGTGTCACTCGACAGTGAACATGAATCACTTTCCGTTCGATACGTTGCATATATGTATGATGTACATGTTGCATGAAGCCATTCAGGGAACATCAAATTGAAACAAAAGCTTTCAACCAACCAGGAAAAGACTTGTACCTATATTCACATATCAAATGTTTCTTGATGAAGACACGTTGCTGTCTCATCTTCAGATGGAAATTATGGTTCTGTAACAGTTTTCAACGGAACTAAAACATAGAAGAACGCACTTTTCTGCAATGTGCACTTTTGCTAATTCATTTACCTCACACATTTTAATGGGCATTTACGAAAACATTTACAACGATCTGTTGAAATATGGTATGCTGTCTGATCAAATATTTATATATGTATCACTTTTATATTATCATTGCAATGGCTATTTATGGTTCTACCTAGCTTTTATTTTAATGATAGATCAAACACGTAATTTTTACTTGACATATGTTCGCAAACACAACAAAGTTTTTTGATGCTGCGTAATTTTATGTACTTAGTTAGCCAAGTACAAACACAGTTTGTGTAGGAAGTATACAAGAGCAAAACTTTCATAGGTGCGAAAGCTTCGTTTATATGCTTGCGATGATGATCTTACAATCTACGTATGAAATGAAAGCCTAAATATTTGATTTTGATAATGGAGACGCGTACATATTTAGTTTACAATGTCTGTCACAAAAACATCACATGATGATTTTATTTTAAAAGGATACAGGAACAGATGGTGATGGTTGTGTTAATGGCGAAACCAACAACATTTAACTCTTAAAATTCACTTACGCATGATGCGTCTTATTATGAACAGACACAAAAAATTCTGCTTCTCTGTTTTGTATATTTTACCTTAAACGTTTGTTTAAAAATATGCATTTATACGTTTAAAAAATTGTATCATCATTATATTTTGGATACATTACATAACAATATAACGAAGCTGTCCTTATTGCAGCTGAAATAAAATAGAAAATGTTTGTTTGATCAGCTAATGTATCTGATAAGAAAGCAAAGCAATCGAAGTGCATACATTGAATTCGACACTTTACCTATAATAACATTCATAATGACAAGGAAGCAGGCAAACAACTAAAAACACAGATGTCAGTGGTGCAAGCAAGCACTCCACTTTAATAAACTGAACTTATTGCTGTGCACTTTTAAGTTTTTTTTTCTAACGCTGTACCGTGGTTCGTAGTCTGTGTAACAAACTGTTGTGCAAAGTGTTGTACTTAGATAAAATGCATATTCATGTTATATAATTTGAAAAGATGATGCATACAGACATTCATTCATATCATTAGGGAGCAGTGTCGTCGTCAGTGGAGCAAGGCACACACTGTCAAAACTTGACATGACACGTTGATATGAAAAAAATAAATAATTGAAAACTCTTCGAGGGAAGGAGAAGAGGTGTAAGAAGAGATTCCATTTAGAATCAACACAACATTTGCATCTCATTTGACGCGTTGGGTGACAAGATCAACTTATTTTACATAGGAATTTGAATTTTATATAAAACATATATAAGCGTTTGCTTTTAAAATATAATGTAGACAATAATAAATTGACGAGAAATTTTGTATTCCTTGATATGAAGCTTATTGACAGGCTCGCTGAAGTCTAATTCAAAGAAAAGATGATTTCTGTACAGATAATGCAAATGCACCGTCATGTGCAACTTTTACCGAGGAGATGTAGATTCGTTGATCGTGCTCTTTGCTTCTAGCTTGAAAAAGAAACTTTCAATGTTCGAAGGTTTTGTTCTGATACTCTTTTCGATTTGGAATCGGCCAGAATCATGGAGCAAAAAAATATTTTAAAATTACACATGTAGATGTACAACCTGGCTGACGAAGCAAGATAGACGGGTACAGCAAAAGAGCCGATTATGATGCGAAAGATGAATCACCTGTCGTACAAGAAACCACATTTAATTTGCTTGAAGGAATAAAAGCGCAGGTTTTTGTTGGAGACAGGTACATTCTACCTTATGTGGACGTGACCCTAAGTCCAAGATTTAGTTTCTTTTTCCTCTTGTGGCTGACAAAAAATCCTATTAGATATTTTATTTTGCTTCGCCCTTGAATTTTGAATTACTTCTTAGTTATTCCTCCACCAATTATTTTCATAAGCCGAAATAATGATTTAGTGGTAAAAAATTCTAACACAAAATGTTGCGAGCAAACTTTTTCTTTTTGGTTTTTGGTTTATAGGTACTAGGAAATTATAACATGTCAACGTTTGTATAGGGTCACTAACTAAGCATGAGAAAAACAGCAGTGAAAGGTGAAGACAAACAACCGGTGTATAAAACATTTACTTGCAAATACAAAAGAAACTTAAAATTCGTACTTCTATTTATTAACACAATTTTAATGTACAGTCGGAACAAATGTAATTGAATTTAACTGCAAATGATTTTAAGAAAATTCAGAATTCATGCGTGTATGTACCTATGTACTATGCTTCATAAAAGGGCAATAACCGCAGTTAAAGTGTAAAAACTGAATAGCATCGTAAAGCTTCCCGTATTAAATTTTTTTCTAGACTGTGCTTAGAAGTGTATCGGCCATCGATAAAAGAGCTCGGAGTCATAACTATGAGCTATTGAGTATTCTGTCAAAAAAGTTATAAATAAAATTCGTTTTCTCGCACGAACGTGCGTTTTGCAATGTATACTTTGATGGAGTAAAAAGCGGAACTGATATTTATTTTGATTCTTTTTCTCTTTAACATCTTACGATTTTCCCATACAGCAGCCAAATGAATGTCAGCCAGGAGATAAATGTTTATTATTTTATCCGTTGACAAGTCGGTATATAGCTTCTAATCTAAAATGTTATCACATCAGATAAGAGGTCTTTGTACATTGCCTACAAAAATCCTATTTGAGGAAGCTCTAAGACCGCGAAAAAATATTATTTTAACTGCTGGATGGGCTCATTCCAGTTTGGTAATCGCAAGTTTTGAGCTAAATGATAGGAGCCCGTTGAGAACTTGAAAGCTTTTAATCCTAAACACATCACTTTCAGTGCAAATATCAAATGAGCAAAAAAATCATATCAACTTTAGCTTTTGACTTCACAGCTTTTATGAGTGTAACTTTATAAACCGGGAAAAGATTGATACTCACAAAAACGTAGCCAGCAAAACATGCCGAGAGAGATATAAAGAGATTTTTGAGCATTACATTACAAATGAGCAAAAGTAAACGAGCTGAAAAATGGCAAAGAAGCTTTTGGGGCTTAGGGAGTGACGACGCCCAATATATCTGTTGATTTAAGACGAGTTCAACCAAGATAAATGTCCAACTGGTTCAAATTATGACTCGACTCAGCACCTTTAATTTTTGCAAAAAGCATTTTTGCCGACTGAGCTGTGTAATCATGAAAAATCGTGTGTTGTTAGCTACCTCCAACTGCGAAACGGAGCTTCTTGTTTTCGTATGCACCGTTCTTTGTGGAGAAAACGAAGAAGTTGTTGTTATGTGAAGTGATCTGTTATAAAATAATATGACTACTAAATGCATATAGACATTTTAACCGCAACCACTTTGCCGCATAACCTCAGATGAAGCCGATTTTTCAGGACGCGAAGAAGCAAAATTTTTTGAGCAATTGCATAATATTATAAACAAGTCAAGAAGGGATGAAATCAACATCACAAATAATTTTTGCTGACAGATTTGGCTCAGCTTCCAAACATTTTCTTTTTCTTACTATCGTGGTTTATATACACTGCAGCCAGGCAGAAGAGAATCACCCTCCGTGATGTTCATTGACTGTGGATGTGTTATGCGATTTCATGCTGTTTTTCTTCTTCGGATTGAGATTTCAAAAGTTGTTTTGCCAACTTTTCTCCTCCGTCTTTTCTTACTAGCATTTTTAATAAGATATACATCGCAATTTCCTTTTTACATAGTCCTTTACTCACTATTCGAAATATTATATACTTACGCATTTAATTTGTTTGATTGGCAGTCTAAACAGAGACATAGCTCTGTTTTTCCAATGCTTATATTTTGTAGTATCAAGCTTATAGAATAATGAGGATATATAGTTCTTAGATAATTTGATGTTTTTTCTAGTTACATGCATGCCTGCATTTGTAACGCACATCTACTGATTGCTTCTTAAGCAGAAAGAAAATACGCACATAAATCATTCGCTTCGCTACCTCTCCAAAAGAAGATGTGGAAACTCGATTCTTTATCTTCTGAATGAAAGCACATTTCAGTTAACTCACAGAGAGAGAGATAGGAAGAAACTCTACCTTGACAGCTCTAGTCATAACCATAATTTGAAATGCGATTTGTCAGCTTAAGCACTCTAAACACGTACTTAGCACTACTGCTTATATGCAAAAAAAAGACAAAAGAATTTGACTTTTTCATTATGTGTTAGTAAGTGTACTAGTATACAAAATCGCTGAAAAAAGGAAGCAATAGTAAATGATAAAATAATGCTGGAACAAAAAAAAAGATTTTCTTACCTAAAGTACGCTTCACTTCATCCGTGTTTAAATACAAGTTAAAGTTCCCAGCACAATCCGAAACCAAAAACGAGCACAGGAGCCATTTTACGGCGAAAATCACAAATACTGTCACTTGGTTATGCGGAGAAGAATTCGAATTTCTCCAACGTCCAATTGATCCCATTTTTATGGAGTTGTGTAGATGCCAACAAAAATTACTCCAGATGAAGAAATCCTGCGAGCTTATATGCGAGCACAAAGCTTAAACCAATTTTGAAATATCCAGTGCCATTTTCCACACTTTCGCAAATATCCTCCTTCAGCTACTTCCTTTCTACTTGTTTGAACCAAGAAATGGAACAAAACATGTATACACACAATAGTTTTATTGAACGTAACTTTGCAGACTTTTTCATTTAAAAAATTCCCATTGTGCCCATTTTGAAAAGTAGAAAAACTTGCAGCTTGTCGTTTCTATTATTTGAAAACATTCTCCTATCCTATTAAGTATGAGAACTATATGATTTGAAGAAGGAGTTTTGTAAAAATTGCAAGAGAAAAATATTTCGAGTCACTTCAATAAAAAAAACTTTGTAACAATAAACTGAATTTCAACAACGCGTTTACCTCTTACACCACTAGCTCCTCCAGCAAATAATAATGTTATGATAGCATTTATATTTAGTATGTAGTGCAAACGAGATAATGATATTTTTTCAAAATAGAGCACACACAACACTAGTATTCCTCCTTGAAGAAATGTAGGTAAAAAGCACGTTGTTTCCCACATGAAAGAACGAGCGAGAGTCCACCGTTCCTCAACACTTGGCTAGAACCAACTGAAGCTTAAAGGGTGGCTGCACCAACTTTTTCTCTTCCAGTTTGGCGATAGAGCTTTGTTATGTGTGCCTGTTGTATCGTAATAGTGGCAAGTGGTAAGTACAGATCAAAATGCACATCCCACACAACACATTCTGAGTGCGTCTGTATACGCGTTGAAGGGAGAGGAAAATTCTAAAGAACAGAGACGGCTTACTCCACTGTTTCTTTTCAGTTTCAGTACACAAAGTTCCTTGTTGGTCCCAGTGGAATCGTCAACCCTCGGATATTTTTCTGTAATACACTCGTAACGAAACTAACGATAAGTAAGAGCTAGTTCTACACTTACCCCATTCCGTTGCAACACACACTTTATCAGGTAATGTATGATCAGTTGAGAAGTTGTGAGGTGTGTGAAATAAAATGTAAATCTAACTTTTGCTTTCAAACTTGTATGTGAGGAACGGCCAACGGGGCTATTATCTCGACTACACAGGTAAATCAACATAAAAAGTTTAAAATATACAAACTTTCACACAAAATACATATAATTTTCTTCAAGTACATTATTATGATGATAACCTCTATCTTATATTATGTGCGGCTTCTCTTCCTAGTAATTTGGAAAAGCAAAAGAAAATTTATTTGTAAAGCGTTATATATTTTTTGTTGGATTTATGCTAATCGTTCAGTAAGATTTTGTTAAAAAGTCAACTCTAAAGAGCCTAAAGAATAAATTTGTTGTTTGTTGATGTACAGGAGAATGTGTATGCATTTTGACTGATTTCTACTGCACCGTATTATATTATAAATACTATAGGCTGATATGATGTAACTTATCTTTAGTTTATGCCTGTGGGTTCGAACTTAGATATAATTATTTATTTATAAGGCTGCTTGCTTTAAATTAACTACGTAGAAACAACAGCAAAAAATCGCAAAAAAGACTCATCGACCCTGCCTGACTTATGAATATTCAATCACTATTGAATACATAGTGATTTTAAAAATTTAACTTTTATTTTTTAATGCATCGTGAAAACTATTTGGGTAAAATGCATGTTTATTTTTATTGATTTACTAGATGCAGCATGTATTTTTGAAACACAAGCATTATTTACTTTGTACTTCCATGTCTGCGTCTGTAAGTGCTAGTTAGCAGGGAGTTTAGGAAGTAGCGTAGCAGAGTTTTCCTAAACTTCATCATTCTGGTGAAAACGGTGCGGAGAGCGAGTGAACGAATTTAGTCGAATGCTGTGAAGGTGGCGCTAAGGAATTTCATGGTGGATAAAAGCAGTCACAAACCGTGACTCGCAGTTGCTTTGCTTTTATCATCATTTAGCACATAATCTGTCTGTGCAGAGTGTAGACCTGGATTTAAATGAATAATATTTTATACATGGAGCTGATTAAGCGTTACGGGTATATTTGGAGACTGGAACTTCTTAAAGAAAAACGGTTTATGTATTTTTTTTACTACAAGCATCTGTCATTATTTTCTATGCAAGCAAGGTTGATGTCTGGTTTAAAAATGTATAAATCATCTAAATGGGAGTTGAAGACAGGACAGATCATCCTGGGGAACATTGATTAGGAGTGTATTTTCTTTACTTTATGGATTTAAAGACACTTCCTTTATGAAGATAATGGCATTTAAAGAGTTTTCCATTGGCGCAAATGAAATATTTTTGAAGGAAAGGTGAATCGTAATTACTGAATACTCATTTATCAAGCATTATTCACAACTGTTTATGTAAAATGGTTAAGAAATAGGATGAAACTGTTATTTTACAAGTTTGACATGCAATCGCTGATGTTGATACATGGACTAAGATGCATACCGGGTGGTGAATACATAAGATCTGGGCTGATGAAATATTTATAGCGAACATTCTTCAATGTATTTTCCCCTTTTTTTTTAGAAAAATTAGAATTTTCTAACGATGTTACAGGATGTTATCCCATGAATTTTGAATGAAGAGTTGGTATGTATTTATTTAGTTTGTTGTAGCCTATATCTGTTAAGGTATTAGCTACACCGTACGAAACGATTCTCTCATTTTCAAGAGTTCCTCAAAATTTTCTTTCAATGCCCAAGTGAAATATCAAATGTCTTCAACAGATTTGATTAAGAAGTGATGGTTCTGTATATTTCTTTATATGTATGTCAAAGTCATGCCATATGCCTACAAAAGGTTGCGTGTAGTACCATAAATGATGGTTTCAAGGGCGAAATGCTCATATAAGATTCCTAAAAACCTTGCATGGGCACTTTGAAGATTTTGTACATTGGAAAGGTTGAATCCAGATTCAGATTTTTTTCAGCCAACCCGAGATTTTTCTAAGATATCCAGTATATAACTACCCAGAAATTGATAGGTTAATATATCTATGCACAAATATTTCCAAATCCTGTGAATCTATATATGTAATTAGCAAGAAAGTTTTGAAAAGGAAAGGCTCATTAGTTCGCACCTCATTAAAACAGCTACGAGAAACGCAAACGGCATAGAAAAATGAAACATAACCTAAAGAACTAACTAAGAATATTACCGGCCTGTTTTCCTCTTGTATTATTTTAAAAAGCATATAGATTGACTGGGGCTTATTTCTTTAAGAAAAGAAAACTTTGTTTTCGAACACATAAGGTACGTATTTACACTTGTCCAACCCGATCTCCTTTTAGTTTTGGCCACATGGGACGATGTCATGAGTGTTTGTGTGCAGATGTGCTGACGCGTTGTATCACCTCTAAAGTAATTGGGAAATTCTTTAAAATAAGCAATATAACGGTAAGCTAGTTGAGTAGAAGATGCATCGTTTGATTGGTTATTTTTGTATTTTCTTGAGGCTTTACATTTAACTGTGTTTTATCCATTTTCCATCTACATTATATACCTAAGTACGCTAAATTATTTTTCAGATAACTTTGATAAATATTTTTATTATAAATATTCATAAGATTATACGAATCTTAAAATGCTAAAAATAAAATGAGATTCGTCTCATTTAAATCCATAGAATTTGCGAAATCGGAACAATACTGGGGTAATCTGTATGCGCTTTAAAATTATGTCTAGATAATGTAGACAACGGACTGTTTGACTGAATATATATATTTAATATAATAAGTCATCTATGATTCGAGTAATCAGCTATAAAAATAGTTTTATGCATAAGTGTTCTTGCTTTAAATTCTCATAAGCGTATTTCCTAATCATACTTTTAAAATCATTTGGAATCATTTATATAAACTCATTTTTCAACGCAATGGTAAGTTCTCACGCAGTGATTTGTAAGTCAGCAAGAAAATAAGATATTTTGTAGTTGAACGAAATGTTTATTACCATAATATGTCTTTTCCATCTTCATAAACATGTTTTTCATTTCCTTTTCCTTTTAAACTTGGACGATCACAATGAATGAAATGTCCTGGTTGGCCAAAATCTATGTGGATGTGTAAAAAATAATAAGCTCTCACGGGGGTTTAAACTTTAAACCAAAAAGAGTATGCTGGTTACTTGCATCATTCATTCTCACCACCACTAGACAACTGAACTGCAACTTTACGTTCTCGCTTGCCATATTATATCGTCTTTATAGAGTTGTATACATTTCAGGGAGTATTTACTATTTTAATGTCATAGGTCAACTTGAAAATTAAAAATGACTTCAATAATCGCGTGCATGTTAACACATGGCAGTACGTTTTGTGATGGTTTTAACTGCACTGGCTGTAGATGGTAGTATATAATTATTGCTTTTTAAATTGTGTTTAATGTTTAATGTTCCTTATGTTTAAAACTATACATAATTATTCTTCATTAATATATAAATTTTCCAGTAACACATATTCATAAAAATTCACAGATCATATAATTTTGATTGTTTCCCATAAAGTCGATTTCACATTTATCCCTTGTCTATGTGGTGCCTTATCGGAATGTAAATTAAAATTTATTCAGCGTCTAATAATGATGTTGGCTCATTTCCTGGGTTTTAAGGAATGCTAGTATGAGCTATTTTCAATAAAATTTCAGAAGCGTCACCCCATTTGTTTAAAAAAATAAATTTCAACCCTTATAGTAATTGAAATCAGTTATGCACGAAAAGATGAAAGGATGACATAAATAATCGTAATGACTAAGCTGCCTTTTTGCTTTTCAGAATTTCAGAAGCGGCACATTCATCTGTGAAAAATGATACAGAATAAAATCATAACAGAGCTACGTAATCAGCGTTTAGTTTAGATGTTGAGATTAAGTCACAAATAATGCACAAGCACACATACATAACTGTTTACTTATCCCAAATTATTTCCGTTTGACATCATTGAGTGTCATATGCATCATGGCCATTTCAAAAAGGTGAGGTAATTATGTGGAATGGTTGCCTCTAAAGAGAATTCAGCGTGGTAAATGCAAGCACATAAGCATGAGTGACTCGATGAAGGCAGTCATTTACTACATTTTCTATTTTTTCTGGATAAAGATAACAGGTTATCTAATCACAAAATGATACTTTAGCACTCGCATTTTTTGTAGATAAAAATCATGATCGCATCACCATCAAACTGGGATTGGTTCTTACTTCGACTGGATGTTGAATTCGACGTTCTCAAGTCGCAAAAAAGCACAGTAAATTTACTTGGATTATTTTCATGAATATAACCCAAATTTTTGCAAGTTAATAATTAGTCTAGAGGTGCTGACAAACATAATATTAGCGACTTTTCAAAACTTTACAATTTTCTAACAAGCAGATCAGCGAACAATGGGTGTTCAAATTCGATTCTTATTAATGGCTTCCGTGGCCTTGCTTCCTTGGACTCAGGCAATTAAAACGACCCATCCTGACCTTTACGGGAAACCATGCACAAAGGAAGATGATCCTGACTCAGTTCTTGCTCACTGTGATCTCGATAAGAATATGTTCTGTTCTGAAAAGGGAATTTGCGAATGCATAGTAGGAGAACGGGGGAGAATATTTTCGCACTACCACAAAACGTGCGTGGAGGTCGGCTCAGTAGAAAACAATTATGCCTGTATTGATGACGCTCAGTGCACATTGTCATCGTATGGAAGATACTCCCGTTGCAACAGGGATTACGACAGGTGCGAGTGCCACGATGAAAACGAAAAAACAGTTCTGATAGACAGCATATGCTTCATTCAAAGCGCCCCTCAACGGCTGGGAAGAAGTGCTCGAGGGTTGCAGGGATGCCAGAACAATGCAAACTGTGAAGATAGCAGCCTTGGAAGTCTTTCACGCTGCAATGTTGCCGAATTTACGTGTGAATGTTACGACACGAAGTCCAGTGGGAAACAAGATACTTCACTCTACAATGGAACATGTGTGTACAAGAAACTGTTGGGTGAGTACTGTAAAGAAGATAATGAGTGCCGAGCCGGATACCACAAACATGCTGTTTGTGCAAGCCATGAGTCATACCTCCCTCAGGAAAAAATTTGCCAGTGTCCACCAGGAGTAAAATGTGACGGCTCTGGTGCCTTCGGCACACACCACACTGCGACAAATTCAGTTGTCTTAATCGGCATTTCAACCGTTTTGATGGGACTTTTGGCGACAAAAGTCATCGTTTAATTGGTTTATAATATCAAAATTATAATTACTATTTTATTTTATTTATAGATTTTGTTTTAAATTTAAAACAAGTACATTCTGTTGACGAAATGATATTGTTATTATGTTTATGTACGTACTACATTGACGCATTTAGATTGTTGTTCATTTAAGTATTATTATTTACTATTTTACTTATTTATATTATTCAATGTCCCTATAATTTTACATTACTATTAAACTAAATTAGGCTTGAGCCAAAATATACTATTAAGTCAAATGTTACAAATATAGCAAAATGCGTCAACTTAGCTTGCATGCTGTTCTCTAACAAATTAATAAAATACATGATTGCCGTTTTCGATAAAGAATAAGGAAATCTGACCGCAAACATTTCTTACTTCATTCGTGAATACTCAAATATTATGTGGAGCATTACTTTCAAGTTTCAAGTAAAATCTATGCAGCAAATAGTCAAAAATGTTCAATTGAATGTTCGTTTATGTAGAATGTTACTACAAACTAATTATTTTGTTTCTATTATAACGTAGAAAATAATTATAAAAATACAACGAAATAAAGATGTATATTTGAAGTTTGGCTTCTAAAGCTGCAGTCTTAAACCCTTTAATTCAGTCAAATATGTAACAGTTTTTCTTTGATTAATATAATGATCAAACTTCTATTGAATCACTCATTGTCACTCCTCAAAGTTCAAAGTTTTGTCATAATTTCAAAACGTCATCAGCGTATCAGTTACAACATCCTTGTGGTGGGCATTCCCATATTCATATACGCTTTTTTTAGTGTTTCTTAAAAGAAATTTACGCACGACTCACACAGCGGAATTTGCTGGATATGTTCAATTTTCTTGTAAATATATCATTAAAATACAGAAACCGGACATAGTTCTCCGATTTTATCATTTTGCCTTGAACAACACACCGTTTTAGTGACATTGGTAATACATTTAGATGAAGTCATGAGTCCTCTGGCTCTTCAGCAGGAGAATCTACACTCACGAATTATTGGTCCTCCTAATGATCCAGGAACCAAATATGCATCCAAAAAGGCAATCGCACAAGGTATAATACTTTCATCACATCACCGTATTCACTGATTTTGCGTATTTGCGTCAGCGTTATATAAAAATTAAACAAAACAAATTTTAATATTTTAATGTTTAAACAATCTTAATTAACAAAGGAATGTTTGATGTTGCTCTGCTATCCTCCAACACAAACCAGTTGGTACATCTTTTGGAAAGAATCTCCGATGAGAACGCCAAGGTTTCCCCTTTTCATGTAACCGCAATAGTTCTGTTGATAGTTTCTATTATACTGCAGGTAAGCTCACAAACACTAAAAACTACAAAATGGCTTGACAAAGTGGAAAATTAACTACTCGTATCGTATTTTATTTGTCAGGTTATTGTTGGGGGATGTTTACTAGTTATCGCAACGACAAATAAGCTAGTCCCGGAGAATAAAGCAACGATCCGACGCATAAATAATGTCTCAATTCTCATAATTTTCTTTATAACAGTAATTAACGTTTTGATCCCATCATTCACACCTTCGTACAATTTTATAGAAAAGCCTTCATCATAGTTATTTAGAAGACGTACTTATGCATTTTACTTGTATCAAAATCCAAATTTGCAAATTATATTCACAAATGAACTTTGAAGTAAGAAGAAGTAAAATGAAATAAATACAAATTAATACAAATAAACAATCATGAGGTACTACTTGTTATTTGACTAAACAGAAATATTCTGCGGTTTGCATTCGTTTTTTAAATAACATTTTACAATTAAAGCATTCCATACATACTTGTAATATTTTCCAGTGACTTGTGTCAATTTACTGATAGTAAAATAGAAAACAACTGCCCTCAGTTTATTTGTAGAAAGTTCAATAATATGAAGAATGGCTCGAACTTTTCCATTTATTTAATAAGTGAAATCGAAAATGAAAGCAAAAAGTTTAAGAGAAACTAGAATCATAAAGGAAGGGAAGAAGGGGGAAATGTGATTTTCAAATACATATTTTCTAATTCTCCATGCCTCTAGCAGTCACCCTGAGTTTTAAGCATGCTATTTTAACAATCGCAACTGTTTGTATATCGGTGCACGTTTTTCACAGTATGCAGCATTAATAAATTGCAATAATCATAAATGCAAAGTTCGCCATCTCGACAAGTTCTTGATAAAAGTGAACTTGAACTTACATTTGATCTGATCATAAATGATCCAAAGTTTTGAAGAGGGGAGTAGAATGCATTCAAGCTAACACGTGATAGCCTAATAGAAAAGTGACGGTCAACTTTATAGTAAATCTAAAACATTTTGCTTTTAACCAACCCGCATTATTGCACAGCACATTGGATGTAAACTTTTTAACTTTTCACTTACCATTGATCATTTTCTCTACGTAGTTTTTGTACATTTGATGCAAGATGGAATTGCTGAAACAATGCAATGCGTTATTCGCCTGTGTGATGTTTATAGTGAGGTCATTGATTTTAAATTCCGCCTTTATTCCAATTTTCCCCATCTATTATTTACGTTAAATGTAGAAAAAATCATCTTGTACGGAACCCCAAGCTCAGTCATTGCATAGTATGAAATTCTCAGTTTATAGGGAAGACAAGACGCTTTGCAAATCATAAATTATAGTTAAAAGTTGTTAGTTGTGCAACTGATAATGTTGATACATTGGCCTGAAACGAAAACGAAGGGGTTAGAAACCTCACATTTAAGTAAGCAGGAACTCATCATAACTAGATTTATTAAAATGTAGCCACACCTTTTCCAAATTCGTCGGAAAATATTAAAATATTCTGTTTGGTACGTTTTTAAAAAATTGTCATGAGTCTTCACAATCTATACAACATTTGGACAATATTTCTACTAATTGCAATTATTCATTTGTAGTAGTATTTTATTTTAATGATGTGTGCCAGTGAAATTCAAGATGCTTTGAGTGTAGAAAAGAATGTGTTGGGCATAGCGAGGGATAGATAAGAAGAAGTATAACTTTGTATGCCAGCTCTCCTTTAGTTGGTTTTCTAGTAGCAAAAATGGTCCTAGCGTCTTTCCAAAGGCATGAATCAAGAAGTGTGGACAGGAGACCCGCCTTTCAATTCTCATTCAGCTCATTAGTAAAGCACTGCTGGTAACTAGTTTATTTTGCTTTCTTCCGTAAAACTTTTCATGTTTTCAAAGGTTGGGACTGTCGTTTGTTTTATTGTTAAAGATATACTATGATCATTTGCATTTTTAAACCAATGTTTTTCTTCCAAAATTTAAAGTTTACGTTTTTTTGTTTATCAATTATCTTGTACAATTTTCAATTCATAGTTAGTTCAATGAAATGAAGCCCAAATTTTGCTTGAATTATTTTTGACTTGAATAGGACGGATGAAAAATCAGCGGAACATAAACAGTACCGACATTTCCATTACAATACAATAGAGAGGAGAGAGCACTTTACTATCAGCTTAAATGGTTGAAGGTTTGTATTTGAAAAATGAACTTCGGTTTTATACACGTCATCACAAAACGTTCAGTTAAACCTTCCCAGTTTTTCAAAAAAAAATTGTGAGCACATCGATCAGGGACTCGTTGAAAAATATTTTTTGTCTGACCCGGAAATGACCCGTCACCAAGCTTATTCAAGATGTTTCCAAAACTCTTCTCACTTCATTAATCATTCTTTGAAACCTGACTCTTTTAAAAACCGACTTGATACTGCGGCGAGGAAAAATTGTACACCACATGATTCCTCCAGCAGCAGTCAAGAATTTCTGTGAAGTGTTATTTTTTAAACGTGGTTGCGTGCTGTCAGCAGCACTGAATATGCAGCAAACTCTTACTCAAATATCTAAATTATGAACATTATAGACATACATAATATTTTGGTACTGAACTGTTTTACTTACACGATTTGTCATATAAATGAATGTACCAGCTTTATTCCATAAAACACAGTATCTAATATTATTATTTTTGTCAAATCAAATCCATACATAAATAAATTTATGATATAATTATGTAAAATTACGATTATGAAATGTATTTACAAATCCCACATTTTTGTGATATCAAAAATAATGTTTTATACAAAGATATTGGGAAACAGATGAGATATTTATTTCTCTGATTAAAAGTATTTCATTTGATATTTCTGTATTTCTTTATCATATTAGATTCCAAAGTATAAAAACATCCGAAAAGTTGGACATAACTGGGTAAAAATAAGAATTTTAGTAGATTCCAATCCGTTTGAACCGTGGCTGGTTACCTTCCTGCCCTTCAACCAAGAGTTGAGTCAGACTGTCGTCGTAGAAAGCCACTCCTGAAACAATTATTTTATATCAGATAAAAATGTCGTTCGCAGGCATATATCTACATTCATCATGCACTCTTCATTGAGCACATATAAATAACAGTTACAAAAATTACGCACTCTTATTCGATTTTCTATCGTGACTGCCAGTTGCTCCGTCAAATTCCGCATCAGCTACAGGATCCAGATACTATAATAAAGGAAAATGTTACCATTGTTGTCTTTTTCAGTATGTCAAAAATATTAATATCTAAACGAAGAAGCGAAAATCTTACTGTACCGAGACCTCCCCGAACGGTCGTGGAATTGGGTTAGCAATGACATCCACAAAAATAATCTCACTTATTGCAATAATGCTAAAAAGTTTGCAAAACTCTTTTCGTAAATCAAATTTCATTTTGGCCTCATGAAATTGTAGCCACCAATACAGAAACGTTTCAACGGAATACATATCGCAAAACACACTGAAGAAGTGATGACAGCATACTGTTCAGCAGTGTCTCAACTAGCGAGACATAAATTCGTATTGTGAATAACAACTGAATAAAATGTATCTAGTAGTATCTTGTAATACAAACTATTATTATTATGATACACGCGTCAGATAAACTATATTTTTGTTTCCTGAATAATAACAGGTAACTTAACATTAAATCCAATTGATAAAAATAACAATTAGCTATTGACAATCTTAATAATAATAAAATACTAAACTGATGACTCAAAGCAGAAAACTATTTGTGAATACGTCTGCATAATGCTTACAGCATAGTTTTGTTACTTTTCTCTGATGCCGGTTCCATCGACTGAGTACAATGATATAATAATTCAAGTTTAATTGACTATAAAGACTATCATCAGATTATATCAATTTCAATCAAACTGTGTGTTTCTCTGCATGTACGTATATATTTATCGACATATGTACATGTATGAATTTAAACATGAACAAAATACCATCGTGCCATCTTGAGTATAAGCATAATCTTGATTTTTAATAAAATTGCCAGTTTTAATTAACTGATATAAAATAACAATGAATATAGGTAGCTGATAAATATTCTAAGACACCGAAAACCTTGAATAAAATATTCTTCATTCTCGGGATGTAGTAAACTGTTTTTATCATTTACAATCTTTGTACCCGACTTTCAGTGCAATATTGCCATGTATGCAGCGAAAGTATTTTTATAGCAGTGATAAAGTTTGCTTTTCATATTGTGTAAGCAGGTAAACCACAATTTGTGAATCGTGCTCAAGGATTCATAAAAACTTTTTAACTTCTTGCCCTCAGGAAAAGGAGCAGTTCTTTCTTTAATAGAATGCATTTCCAAAAGTTGCTTTCTTGTTAAATGTTTGTACATAATTCTGCACCCGGCATAATGTACCATACGCACTTTGGATCACGAGACAAGTTTATGTTATGCAACAAGAACACTTTTCCGCAGTCTTCAAGATGAAATGAAATGTCCTCTTCTATTAGCCTTTTAGCTGAAGCAGTGTTACAGCTGCAAGTTTATGATATGAGAGGCAAAATGGCCAAATCCTTTTGGGAAAGTGAAACTTCTTTTTCTCACAAATCTAAAGAGCTGTCGCCTCTACAGACGAGCACGATTCACAAACTTGTATACTAACAGCAGAAAGTCCACTCACGCAGCAGACGCACAACTTTTATATTGTGGCTGGATGTATACGCACACTTCATATGCCTATGAAACGTATTTCACCCAGCTTTGGGTGAGAACGTCTATTACTCGGAAGAAAGAAAAGGTCTTTGTTGTTAGAGGGGTTTTCATGACCAAAGCATCCTAAGCAGTTCTTAGAGGGTCAATTATACTGTTGACAAAAATGGTGGAAATAGGGAGTAACATATTCTTATCCTTTTCTAGTTTTCTAGCATTTATTTTTTAGCTTGAGCAATCCTTCCTTCAACTATTTCAATTAAATCTTTAGTTGTATTGCTCTTGAACGCATTCAGCGATTGTGAGCCTACAAGCACGCTCTAAGCTAAAGTATAGTATAATATAGTGCCATATATACATCCTAATAAGAAGTATCCAGAATGTCAATGCAAAAAACTGGAATTTCCCAGAAAATCCAAATGATCCTACATGATCAATTATTTTTTGGGTCTTTTTATGCACTTCCTCCTTCAAAACTATCTCATGCGCTATGATAGGCAATAAGCTATGGAAAGATAGTAAGGAATACATATATTATGGCATTGCTTGAATATAAGGCCACCATAACATACTTTAATATCTACTTTTAGTTTACCGACATTCGTTTTCTCCTCGTGATGCTTCCAAAACTCTTACTGGTCTTCCTTTTTTAATCTTTGATGGAACACTTCATTCAGCTCTGTGTACTTTTGCATGTTTGCCTGAATTAACTACATTTTTCCTTTTCACAGTTTAGTGGATTGATTTTTTCAATTAAAAAAGAATGAAAAGTCTGCAAAAAGAAGCAACTTCTTTCTTTACAGATAATGCTCAGATAGCATTGAAGCTAGGCGCCTAAACTTTTCGTCAAAGTAAAGTTCTATCACGGATATAATATCCGGTTGTTTAAAAAAGATTATCAGGCATATTTGTAACATTGATGGCTGGAGTATTTCCCAGATTGTAGTACAGATATCAAAGCTGTAGGTATGCTTGTTCTTATTATGCAAATACATGCATACCTTTCCATTAAATTAGGAAAGAAAGAACGGAATTTTGATTTTGCTATGATTTTTATTGTTGATATTATTTAAACAAAACTTGGCGACTTTGTGAACGTGCTGATGTGAGCATTTAGTAATGTAATTTTCTTAATAACATCTCTTTTATTGTGTTTGAATGAATGTATGTTTCGTATTGACTATGAAACGAACGAAACTAGGTAGAAAACGGCTGAACGAGTATGCTGTGAAAGCTGGCTTACTGTTTTCAGTGTTTGTCGAAGAAAGCCATTGATCAATGCAATGGGCGTGTGAAACTGCGAAAGTAGATAGAAGATGACTTTTTCGTTAACATTTTCACTATTTTAGTAGACTCCCATTTCCGAATTAAAACGTTTAGATACATAGAGC
The DNA here is from genome assembly GCA_034694325.1 of Entomobrya corticalis. Lineage (NCBI taxonomy): Eukaryota > Metazoa > Arthropoda > Collembola > Entomobryomorpha > Entomobryidae > Entomobrya > Entomobrya corticalis. Next base: position 820 of record JAQFYG010000794.1, on the reverse strand, counting down.
ACCTCGTATTTATATCCTAATAACAAAGGATTTTTTAGACAAAATGTTGCCTACCTAGTGTATCAAATATTGCGTAGTACATGTAGCAAATGTGTACGTGAGTGTCAATTAATTAAAAAAGTTTGGCAAACATCTATATGTAGTCATCCATTATAAAGTTGCTGACACATTTGTTTTTCGTCAGTTTTTCATTATTTTTCATTGTCTTGAAAAAAATCTTTCTTACAATTCCATGGCTGAGCACTCTTCTTTTTTGTATAGGCTTCCTATTGCCAAGCAGTAAATTAATCACTTTACGGTACACAGTACACTTTAGTTTCTCCTACTACTTCCATTTTTTCCCAGGATGCTATTATTCTTGCTTAATATCTAAAAATTCGTAGCCAGGTCTTCCGAATTAATAGTTTGAAGTTTAGTCTTGCCACTAAACTAATACGCCAGTTCATCCGAGGAAAATTGCACGTTTTAATGTCGATATGTCCTATATAATTTTCAATTTTTTTAAAACACACAAAGGATACAATCGGCACACGGACAAAGACGAAAAGCAAACTATTTGCAGGATTATGAACCACCGCAATAATTGGGTACGGCAGTTGTGTTCATACCTTTGTTAATAATTAAAATAAATGTGAATATAGCAAATATTTGTTTTTATATTTGAAGCTAGCTACAAAGTCACAAATTTGAATGAATAAATCAGCATACATTATCTGTCTTTGTGTGGTTAGGTCAGACAAGCGGATATTTTCGAAGGGATTCATAATATTTATTTTTTAAACAAAAGTTTTAAAAGTGTACAATATCTTTTCGATTTGGG
>JAQFYG010000793.1:0-24123 GCA_034694325.1 Entomobrya corticalis | reverse complement strand
TTGTCAAACAAAGAAATGAAAGTTTTATTTACCATAATTTTACAAAATTTTGTTTGACACTACATGACAAAGATGTGTCATCGATTTTCTATCCTTCATCGATTGCTCTTGAACGCCCATTTTTTCAATGAACCAGGAAGACAACCGCTTGTTCTATAGGTATATTAGCTCTGATCTGGTGCGGAAAGACTACAGATTAGTTGGTTATTAGGTATATACTATATTGTAACGCGATAAATTACGTCAACTGCCACTGAATAATTGCTGTAATATGAACGTTAGCGTTACCATTTGTGTTTTCACTAGTTTTATGATATGTATCTCATTCTTCTTTAAATTCAATTACAAACAATATTATAATCTTCAAGTACCCTTTTACCTCTTGAGTACTTGTCTGTCTGCATATAAAAGATTACCTTTGCCACATCAAAATTATTGGCAAAATTTTGTTTTTGTTTTTGCCTGTCGTGAGCGTACTCAGTCTTCACTGTAACGAAAAGGATATGGTAGTTTGTTTTTTACAAATCTGATGGTGGGTACCTAAATTACAAATTGATGCTTTCTATGCTTATTGTTGGACTACAATCTACGCCACATGCATAATAATAATATTTAATATAAAAAGGCTCAAGCTTTATAAGCGTGGGTATGTATCCTTTAGGCTTGACACAGAAGGGCTACCAGAGTACTAGAGAAGCAATAAAAACTAAAAGGAAACACCTGCTTTTTTGCAAAATAAATGAATCATATCATTTGTTATATTTCAAAGATATCAAGTCCTTATAAATTGTTTACAAAAAAGTGGCAAACGTGATGTGGATGAAGTCTCTACTTTGTACTTGTTCACTTGCTCATCAACTAGTACTGATGCATCTCAGTCAGTGTGTACCTACCTAATTTAAAATACATCAAATATCATGCATGTGAGAAGCGATATTATAAATGCGATATAATAGAAAACACTCTTTTTCACCCCGTGAAAATTGAGACATGCTACATCATATTTTTTTAAACTACATAAAAATGCGTTTTCTGTATTTTGGTTTCTTTCAATTCATTGTGTGTGTACGACAATCACAATGATATCAAGTAGATTTTTATTGTTAGAAGCAGTGCAGTGATTGATCATGATCATAAATGCATAAAATATGTTTTCTTTAAGGATTTTTATTCGGTCGGTCGGTCATGACGATGCTGCCATCAAAATCCTAAAGATTATCATGATGCTCATCTTTTGGCGAAATTATATTGCTTTTGTCAGTGATAGAAACATGCCTTGCATACAGTTTTCCATCTCGTTGTTTAGTTTAGTTTATCACCACAGAATTTTTACTAAAAGATGCATTTTCATGTTAAGTCAGTGGCCACTACTGCACTGGGTAGAAACTGATACAGACGAAATAGTGATCTGTCGAGTTACCAGGTCAAGTAAATATAATGCAAGACAGACACACATGATGATACTACTGATTACATGGCAAAACGACGCAAGCACGGAAGGGATCCATAATCGTTTGCACTTGCAAAGATGCAGATTTTTTACAAGTCGAGAAAAACTTGAATGAAAGCACTGTAACTACTGCTTTTCTGCATTCTCTCCTTATCAATTTGTTGTGTTATTGTATACGGATGATATTATGATGTCAGTGTGTTGGTGGTGTTGGATCCTTCTTACCTATATACGTACTTTTCGAAGAAAAAAACGCAAAGAGAATGCCTGTAGGGATCTCCGTCAAGTAAGTCAAGAGAGAAAAGTATTTTCATTATCATGAAGATTCACAATAAGAGTACTAATCAACATGAATGTATTTTGAACATGAACCTCCTCGATCAGTACCACAATCCTCATCATCAGTGTTTGTAGCACCATAGCCAGTGCAACAGGACTAAACTTTTTCGATTGCAGAGGTGTAGAGGATCACTGCTGAACAGAAATCAGGAAAAACCAGGAACACGATTATATGCATCATCATAACTGATCTTAGATTCCTCGTGAAAACTGGTCAGTTGACTTTTTTACCCTTATGTTGCCTTTTTCCTTGCCACCACCGCAAACACACTCAATAAGACGAGTAACTACATAACTAAAACACCCTCCTAATTTCATACGGTTTAGTTTTGACTTTTTTAAATGACTACGGTGGCGGTGATTTGGTGGCTGTTGTAAAAAATCATACGCAAAAAGTTAAGAAGAAGTGATTCTCTGGCCCTGTCCTTGTACAGTGTTCCCTACTGGTATGGTGAGCCTGTTCGATCGCTTCTTTATATACGTATTAAGTTACGAAAAGTTGCGATAAGCCCATTTCAAAACTTTGTATTTGCGATTGCAAATACCAAAAGTTTTTTAAGGTGCTGGTTTGTGTGATAGTGGTGCACTTGAAGAGGAGTTTACACGCATTGCATAATAATAATGTTTTTAGTAGGGTGTCTGTGGAGCTGACTGAATTCCTATCAGGGTGAAATAGTCTAACGGGAGTCGAATCGTTCTTACATACATTATTACGTTCTTAACCCTTTTTACTCTCTGCTACCACCTTTAGATTATTGACCAACAACAAGAACAGCCAGAGGTGGTGCAGTTTGGGTGTATACGAGAGGATCCTCATTTAGGCATACTGTACTGACGACGACATTAATCGCTTTAAACTAATTAATGTTAACGTAAATCGTAGTTAAATTCTTTATTGTTTGTTTAAAATTGGTTATTAAAAATAAATCATTAAATCTGCGGTCGTGTTAAAGGAGAAGTGATTTACGCGTGCACTGTTGACGTAAACTAATTTTGTTAAAAAATAAGAGGTGCCGGAAATATGTGAATAACTCGGGAAAAGTACAATCGTCGCTACTTTATTATATAATAAGTAAAAGTATATAATCATTGGAAAGTGTGTGAAAGCCAAGGAAGACATTTTACATTGTCTGAACAAAATATCAGGATAAGGAACTAATTAACCCCGGGTAATTCCACCCGGAATAGAAAACGACGATGAGGAATAAAGTGGGAATCGGACTTTGGAGGATACCAGGGAAAGCAATGAAGAAATTCATTAAGGTTTGTTTTCACCAAATATATCTTTCTATCGTTTGTGATTGAAACGGATGTTAAAGTGGTTCATATAAATGAGTCAGTTTTTACTAAATATCTCATGTGATTGATGCACAATTTTGAAATATAAATTGTCTCGTATTCAATTCAATAACAATTCATGATAATTGCGACAGGAGAAGAAGTGTGTTGTGCGTCACCGTCTCAGTTGAAGCAAATATGGCAAACTTGTATCATTTGTATTCTTTACTTACCCCACATTTGCACGGCACTCCGCTCATTTATCTGATTAAAACACAATTTTTAATAAAAATGTGACTTCTGCTGAGAGGCAGAATAAAAATGACACTCCTAATGTCTGTCATTTACAATTTGCAAGTGAATCTTACGAGTCATCTCGAAGCAACATTTAATGTGTTTCTACAATTAATTCACCAGCTATCACAAAATGCTAGAGGAAAATTGTGAAAAAGCAGTGCAAAATTTGCATGAGTAAAGAAAAATTTATATTTTATGAAAACAGGATTTCTACCGAAAAATTAGCGCAAGGTGTAGCAACTAAAATACATCAAGGTTCCTACCCACCAAACAGAAATTCTATCCTAAAAGGCATCATTAAAAATACTGTATATATTTCATGTCGTGAGTACCTATTTTAATACATACCTCTACGCATACTTCTAAGGGAAAACGAAAACTAAAAAATAAAGAAAAATTCTATTGTTTTCGGTCTGTCCTCTTCTAGCATTGAGAATGCCTAGATAAAATGATGCCAAAAACATGTGAATTACTTGTGAAAAACATATAACAAAGTATGACATGTCAGCTAGTAAATCTCAAATCTGACAATTTCAAAGTAATCACCTTAAAACAATTGAAGCATCAGGAAAAAACTATCGAGGGCACAAATATGGGCTAAATCATTTTGTATTACTTCATTTCAGGTTAAATCTTCACTGCTATAATATTTATTTATACTATACACAGATATCATCACAAACGGCCAAAATGTTATGCTGGCATTTATGTCAGGTAAACCGCATTAAATCGCTGATTACAATTTTATGAAAGGATCACAAACATTTTCTAGCAGAAATACATGCCCTACCATAAGTTCTACAAGCGGTTTATAAATTTCATTATGTTGTGAGGTTTTGTACAATAGGAGACTAGTGCATTTTTATCGCACGCAAATTACTAATTCTACAAGTTCATTTTCTAATCATTCGTCACTTAAACGAGGATCGATACAGCAATAAGCAGAGTGCATCGGTTATTGGTTTTCGCAAATTCATACAGAATTTTGATTTTCATACAAATATTAAAACAAGAACGTGTACAAAAAAAGAACAAAGAAAATCACATTCAAACAATGCTGTCTCTCTTCAACAGATAATTTAACACTGTACTAATGAACTCGTAATGAACCTAATAATAGTTCCTCTCATTTTGTTACCTACCACTACATCTGCCCTTGGGAAACGAAGATGAAAGTGGATAGCAGATCGTGACTTTATGTGGGAGTCAATATATACGTGTCAGTACTGACGGTATTTTTGCCTTCATATTTCGGCATAGACCAATATAATTCCTGTGAAGTCGGCACCCTATAAATGCTCCTTTCACACCACACGCATCATTCTCAAATTAAGGTACCTATTTTGTATTTGTGTAGGATGAATGTATGAATGAATGGATTATGAATTATGAAAGTTAAGTTAAGTCTCAGGAAACATTTATTTTTCGACAAGTTTAATTATAAAATTATGCGAGTTTAAGAATACCTACTTGGACATAACACCTTTTGGCAAAAGTTTTCACTTTTATGCATTGAAAATTTACAAATCACGATATGATAAGTTTTCCCTGCAGAAAAAAATATACAGGAAACACTAAATTATAATGTTTTTTATTCAAAAAGTATTTATTTACTAAAAGGAAAATAAGTAAGCACTATACAATAAAGTTGTCACTTGTCAGTGTTGACATATCTTCACCAATGTATGCATTTTACGCATAATTCTTCATTTTAAGTACATACATCAAGTCAAACATGCAATTCGGAGCTGGGTGAAGTGAACCCACGTACGCAACCTGGCTGGCAAACTTGTAAACCCAGTGGCCCATGGCTTTTGACGTGACCTATTATATGAAGCATGCCGTCACTGTTCACAATAGTTTTTTCAGAGCACGCATAACTGAAGTATTTGTATTACATACAATAAGATTTTAAAAGATCATTTCTACATTCTACACGACAAGTTAATAAGTACACAGACTACATTACACCACAGCGTAAGGATGACACGATGCCATTATCAAAATCATCTCATATCATGAGCCTTATTCTTTTGGGCAAACCATCAACAAAACCGCTTACGCATGATAGGAAGATGAACATTAAAATTGCAGCATCGTGTTCATCCTCAAATTTAAGTTGTGGTTGTTGTAATTTGAATTTGAACCTTAAATGCTGGTAGGATGTAAGGCTTAATGCTTAAATGTAGTAGTAGTACCTACTTAGCTGTCATTTTGTTTTCAAATTAGATGTCTGAGGAATAGTGAAAAAAATCAGAATGTGAGAACTTTTGATTGCCGAAAATATCATCTACGGAAATGAGGTGGGAGGGATGTAAACGCCTATTATATTCCACTTTTGAAAATAGTGTTTAAATTATGAAAGCTATGGTGTGCTAATAGTCTGCCGTCAGCACAGTAAAACCTTGTAAATTACGTTAATTTTTATTGGTTTTCTACAAAATAACAATAAAAAGGATTTTCCTATTCATTCAAAGGAGCGGAAACCAAATTGTGAACAGCTTTATAATAGTTTTGGTGCTATTATTTCTAATGCTGCATTGTTGACGTCTAAGCTATATCACGGCTAGCTTGTAATCTGCTACAAAGTTAAAGGATTTAATAATTTTAATCGATTTCTTTGTTACATTTCATGTTTTTTGTTGTTACGTCGTTTAGGACTATGATCCCATAGACAATTGAGACTTTGAGACAAGCAATAACTTTCTCCTCTTCTCTGATTTTTACTTTGGTTCGCATAATGCAGTTGAAACGAAAAAGTCGATATTAACGGCAAAGTATATTGGTCTGAAAACAATTTCAATACACTCAGCAAACTCAAGTGAATAAAGGAGCACGACAAACAAACATCATTTAACTTGTCATAATGTCTAAATCAATCATCTTTTTTTCTGTCGTCAATTTTTTAAAATTAAAATTTGTCGAGAGCTTGTATAGTTGCCTATTATTGATTTGTCTACAAATCTGATTCGAGTAGCCCCAGCCCCACTTATATGCTTGAAAAATACAATTGGAAATTAATGATCTGAGTATCTTGAATGCAGAGACACATCCACTCACTCAGAGTGAGTTTACCTACATGCCGGACGTGATCGTCTCAACTTTTTCATTCAAAGGATCGCACAAAAAACAAAAACTTGAAAATAAAGCATTTTTTGTTGTTGTTATTGCTGTTGTCTTTTCGAAGTACAACGGTACAAAAGTGCAAGTTAGAGGCAAGGCAAAAGACATTAGCATTTTAACATGATGATATTCACTCACAAATTCCCGAAAGTGAAAATTTTTTGCTTTTGGGATGTGATTACTACCCCACAAGTTTGCATTCATCTTCAAAAATGACTGATGCTGTGATGTTCAAATGAAATTAATGTAAATGATTATGCACTTTAAAAAAAAACTGCATTGGCTTTTCATAGGGTGTAATGTAACACTACATTTTTTATAAGTTTTTTAAAGATGCACTTTTGCTTTTCTTGGTGTCACATCTTTTGACATTCTGTGCATTCTGTCTTCCTGTCTGGCTTGCTACGTTGCTTTTAATATGATACCTAAATGTAATGTACACTTACATTACTGTTTACTGATAAATTTACTTCCACCTTTCATGTTTAAAATATATTCATCTAAATTTGATAAACTTTTAAGAAGCTTCATGATGGTATCTGTATGTATTTTAACGTACGGTATAGCTATTTACATACACATTCAATTATAAAAGATCTTAACGAATCAGAATCATGAAAAGTACTTTATTTATACAGTGAAATTTGTAGCCAGCATCATTTTTTAAATCGTATTTTTCAGTTAATAAATAAATATCACTACTGAAAAATAATATGAACTTAATTGAATTCAAGTTTTTGAAGAAAATTTAAATGAGATTTACTCTCCCTCGGATGTCACAGTCAGTTTTGGGATAATAAATGTATAATACTTTTAAATGCATTAGTATATGCTACTCAGAATGTTTAAGACGCATTTACGAAGTCTTAAAACTAATCAAGTCCATTTTGTGCAGAAAATTCATTTATAAGCACTGAACAAAATATGTTACATTGGGTTTCATTGAACTTCAACTTACTTACGTGATGGTTGATACAAATGCATCGCATGGTTAAAGTTAAAGGATTTCATTTATTTTAATTTCAGGGAAAATATTAACTAATTTTTATTAACAATAAATCACTTAGAATTGCCTACAGTGAAATTTAGTAGCTGGTCGTGTGTTTACAATAAAGAATTCTGAGAAAGTGACAAATTTTATTTACACTACTTTACTGTGTTGATGAATCACAGACACACAGTATTATAAATCTTCTTCGACGAAATGCATATATGAAGTTTCATAATCTTCTTGATGACATAGGTCAAGTGATAAGCGTGTAAATCGATGCACTCTCTCCCAATTTATAAGAAAGCAGAGTAATTAATTTGCAGGTCAGCATTTCCTTGCAACTTAAAGGAGATAGATATAGATCAGCAATCAGTACTCATTCGTGGCAAAAGCGCATTTTGTGTGCGAAAAATGTTTACATAATCTGCTTGTCAACAGATTTATTATCTGTAATAGCTAATTAATTTTTTCTTCAGGTATTTTTCCAAATGACATAAGATTTTGCTTTCGTTTTAGATAATCAAAAAATTTAGCTTGAACTTGTTATCAAAAGTAGCATTCTTTCTTCACCCTTTAAACGAAAAAGAATACAGTTTATTTGCAAAAAACTGGCACTGTCTATACATCATTTACACTATGAGTTTTTCATATCAGAAGAAAATTCGTTTATTCGATTACAAAAATACAAAAGGTAATACGATTACGTATCCACTTTATTATGGCAGCCTACACCTACTCAATTTTCATTCATTCCCTGATTTAAATTCTCTGACTTGTTCATTCAAAATAACAGCTTTTATGATATCTGCATTAGTAGTATAGTGACTCTCATCCATCTTGCAAGTTATCAGTGGCTTTGTCGGAAACGAATGACGAATATGGCATACATAATATTTAGTCATATATCTTTATCATTTATCTTATTTTTATTTCACTATTACGTACAACCTCATATATCAAAGAGTGAAATAAGAAATATATTGTTGCATTGCATGTGTTCCGTGTTGGTAGAGAAGATTCAAAAATATAAAGGATTTCGAGACAAAGTCTATCAACTTCACCTGGTTTTTTAAACGTCCGAAAGAAAATCTAGGTATTGTAGCTTTTGTGCTTTCTACTTATGTTTTCAGTTCTCAATGTTAAGCACTCTACTTACTACACAACTTACAAGACAACAGATCGTCTCTACTTTTATGAATTTGAAAAATCATGCAGTGCAACACAAAACGAGAGAAAAAATCTAACGGATTCGTCAACAAACTGGTTTTGTTTTTTCTATAATCATTTTGGTATTTGCATTCTATATTCTACTGACTGATACCAATGAAACATTAAATTTCAAATTTTTGTGTACGTTCTGGGTACACTACCTCAGCAGCAAACAATGCAATATAATTTTGACCATCTTTTCATTTTATTTATGCCGAATGTTACGTGTAGCAAGATGAAATGTATGAAGTTGCTTTTTTGCTTATAAAAGGAGACTACGAATTCTCCGTTTAACTGGGTAGCTCTCTGTAATCTGCGATACACCTAAAACCACGGTACAGTTTCATGTTTCATTCAGTAAACATTTTTTTCCTCGAAGAACTCGTATTTGTGTCAATTGAAGACCTTGGCCAGAAAAAAACGAGATTTTTGTACCTAGATATATCAAATACTCACTGTTAATTTCGACAATTTTCATTTCCATGCGGTATGTGATCTCATTATAAATTTTTTGATGCAATTTAGAATTGTTTGCGTTATCAATTAGCTAATATATATGACTGGCTTAGATTAGATTTTACTGTTTTTGAAAAGTGGGCTGATGAGGCATAAGTCACAATTGTCACATGACTCACATATCTTTCTGTGAAATAATTGTTTTTGAGGATGATTTCACTCATCACGCGTGCGTTTCACTGGTTTTCCAACGTAAATTTTATGCATGTAAGAATTTGTTTTGTTGTAAACTTCATAACTGAATCATAAAATAATGAAAAAACGTATGCACTCATATACACATGAGTTTTTTCATATAGCATGTCTCGTTTCAGCAAGTATGAAAGTGAAATATCGACCTTTACCTTTAATGAATACCTAATAAAAATGGTGACAAAAGAAAACGATAAGATCACATCTCTGGTTGCATTTTCTCACAAGTGCCAAAAAGTTTCCCTATTGGACTCTGATTAATGGGAAGAGGTGGTATTTAAATTGTTGATTAAAATTCATGCTAATAACTTTTAAATGGATATCACCCATTAACCTGAAAAGCCGTCAATTGGTACCTAATACAGTAACGTTTCGTATCTTTTTTGTATACTAAAAAGACAAAATTTTCCTACGAAAAAGATAACGATAGACATTAAATAAAATGATCCAAGAGGTTAGAATGCCAAAACGTCTGAAAACTGCAGTTTCGTCTGCTACCTTGAGAAAATAATGTTCACGATGAGTGCAGGGCAAGGCGGAGTCATTTTGGTTATAGTTATGACTTGATGATTTTGGTGAAGTTTATGATCAAGTGTTATTTTCTATGGATCTTCTACAAAAGAGAGAAAATTACAAAGTCTACAACTCAATTATGAGCGATCCAAGTTAGCGGTTGTTTTGTTTTGTTGTATCGTAATTAGTAGTCATCTTAAGTTCATCTTCAACACATAAACAATTTTTGAATTCCCTGATGAAGTGTGTCGCTTGACCATGATCATCATGTGGCAACACAGGACACGCCTTTTACTTACATTTTACATGAGTTTCTAAACTTTTGCCGGTACTAAATTAGAAAATGAGAGACGATTTTTATTCACTGAGAAAATTGGCCGGTGGCTAGCAATTATTTTTATTTTTATGTGCTCATTTTTATCCCAAAACGTTGAGATTATTGAAAAAAAAACTTTGATTGTAAAGTTTAAAGATTGAAAAACCTCTTGACAGTAATGGATTCCGGTAATCATAGTCAATGATGAAAATAGGTTTACATAGATCCATCAACTGCCATAACTGCCAGCAAGAACAAAAAGGAGGATTTGGGATTTCCTTAATTAAATGAGAGCCAAGCAGTCATGTACATGCTGAGTTGATCACTCTTACTGAAAAGCCCATTTTTGAAACAAAATCAAAACATTAAATTAAAAAGTCATGTAAACCTTTCACCTTTCAACTGAGATTCAGATTTCACATGACAGAAATTAAAGATAAGTTGCACGTACACGTTCTCAATTCAATTTTAAAAATAAAGCATATGAAAATAAATGAAATGCTTTTACTTTCTTCGCACTTCGTTGAGTTTTGCCCAGTGAGTTTAGTTCAAATGATTTGCTAATTTCAAAGAATCATTTGAAATATTATTTATCTACCATCGTAAATATTTATTATAATAAAGCATTCAGCAACCAAGTGTGTGTACTTTTCATGAATGAAAAACAATGTCCTAATGTTTTTTTTCTTCGTCAAGTAGTCACTAGTCACGTATAAATTTTTTCTTTTCAATTTGAAAGAAAAGCTGATCCAATTTTTACAGGATGAAGAATTCACTTGGAAGTAGCTGATCAGCCACATATTTCACACGTCCGAGCTGTAAAAAAGGGTGCTCCTTAATTCGTATTCAATTTACGAAATGGCTTTTCTTTATCAGGATGGTATATAAGCTATATTCATTAAAATATTGTGTGTTTTTGCCTTTCTGTAGAGTTCAGGTTTCATCCTTTTATCATGCCGTTGCCGTCTTGTATAGGCCATAAACGTGTAAACTCAGCAGACGTTTACGTCCATATCAAGAGTATGTTTTTGTTACTCATTTTATCACGCAAGAGGTTACTTTTACTTTATGAGATTTTTGTGCAAAGTTGACAGTTTTATGACTTATTCCATCGGTGGCTCGACTGCTGCTGATAAGATGTAAAGTTCAAAAGAAAAATGGGATATAAATAATGGATGAGCATCAGTTTTCGATGCTTTTCATATGCGTGCTAACAAATGACAAATGATTTAGCAGCTAATCAGTGCATTTCAATTAGGAGGTTAATAACCAACTTGTCACACGACACGCCAATTTTTTGCCAGTTTACCTTATTCGTATTCTGACAAGCACTTTGATCACTCCGCGTACATGAAGCAAGTGACACATTCGAGCATCATTAAACGATAAAATCCCAGCTCATAAATATTCAGGTGTCCCAAGACTTCCGGTTTATTGATAACGAAGATTATCAATAAACGAACGAGTAACAATCAATTTTTTTGAAATGTCTATTAAAAACAATCGAACGTCTATATTTACAATTTTTGTATCGTTATATGCTGAATATTCATCAAGAATTTTTGTGGTATAACTACTTTAAACTTGTCAGAACAGGGAAAGTACATATATAACTGCACGAATTAATTGCCATTGCCAATGTAGTTCAGAAGCTTTACTACTTTGATAGGTATTTTCTGAATTTAGAATACTACCCAAGTCACTTCAAGTCAAGTAGAAAAAAATGAAGTAGTGCTATATGATATTGAATATTAAACAGGTGAAGTTTTATAATGAAGAAATATTTACAAAACATGAATACCTAATAAATTAAAATATACGTATATCTAAATATACAGTTTCAGTTAACCCAAATATTGAAAGATAACATCAAACATCGGGATCTTGATAATGACCGTATGCTGTACATTGAGCTTTTAAAATGCAATGTCTCTTAAATTGGAGCTACATTCAGTAATTTCAGAGAATTCCATCGGTAGAGCTTGCCAATGCATATATTAAATTCAAAATTTCAAAATTGTAGATAATCCTTTTTTGTAAATCGCATCATATTTAACATTTATCTGCAATTTTTCTAATCACTTAAAAATAATCTTAAATCACTTAAATCTCTACCAATTTGTAGAGTAATTATACTAAGTACACCTAAGTAAATATTTGCAAATGGTTAATCTTATTTACTTCCGTGAAGCATTTCATATGGCAAGGATGTACTTGTGGGCACATGCTCACAGCATAGGTATTAAACGCTAATTAAAATGTAAGTAGTTTGTTGTCACTGTAATTAATAAAATTATCTGTGAATGGATTCTGTCACTTGTCCTTGATGAAGAAAGTTGGTTGGGTTTTGCACACTTATCTCGATCTTCAAAAAAAATATCTGATAAAAAGTAACACCGCATTTTAACATTCTTCAGAAGCCACGGTGGTTTTGACACCATCAAAATTCTGCTGCATTTGCCTGAGAGACTGAAATCAAGAAGCCAACAAACATGCCACACAAATTACATCCATTAAAACAAATCACATTAGTTATTTCAAACATCAGAGAGGAGTTCGCGTTAAGACCCCTTTGCCGTAGGCAGCGTTGTATCTACTCCTTTGGTGATATGACTTACATCTATCCTCAAGCTTTTCATCCTTCAAATTCATTTGAAAATTAAAAACATGAGACACAATATGTGTTAATGAACGATTGCTCATCTCTCACATAATACATCAGGTACTGTTTTTTAAATTTTCAAGCCCTTATTTTGAAGTAACAGTAATAAAGGGCGAGACATGTGACATACCTACATACTCCCTTTCATCTCAAACTCAAACCTTGTTTTTCAAGATTTCTTTTTCACTTCTTCTCAGCAAGGAGCACTTTTGTTTTTGCTTTGATTTATTTATGCGATTTGTACGTGCGTAAATGATCCTTTTTAAGATCACTTTTCCTGATGGTAGGGAGGAGAATGGATGTAATTATGAGATGGTGTGGCAATGATAAGCGAAACAACAAGCAGTAGTTGTAATGAAATTAGAAATTAAAGGAAAACGACGAAAAGCAATATGCAGTTTTTTGTGTTACGTGATGGATTTTTAAAAAATCGATCATGCAAACTGTTGAACAGATGAAGGCTTCTGAGATCATTTACAACAATAACCTAGAAAGTTAATTTGGCCCATTATTGAATGATGAAAGAAAGTGAAATATTCCAAGTTTAAAACATGAACTATGATAACCTGACCAACTTTTGAATTCTTTCTACGTTATAGGTCCAGTATTGCAGTCTCCCGGCAATTTCAGTTCTTGTCATTATCTCTGTAGCTCTCTTGCCCTCCTTTGCGTATTCATTTGGCTCAAGTAACCGTAGACCTCTACCTCTACCCCCACAACAAGCTGAAAGGCAAATTTCCCCTGGTCCTGGCCCAAACAATAGACCGCCAGGTCCTCCTCCACCACATCACCAGAGTATTCGCAGGCAAGGATTGCCATTTGAAGGAGAACCCCGAGAACCGCCAGGTCGTAACGGACAAAGGGACCCACCAGCGGGACAAAGACGAATTCAAAGTCATCCTCATGGTCCCCCACCTCCACACCATGGAAAGCATAGGGGAAGACCACCGTTTCCATTTCCAAGAAGGCGACCACCACCACCTCCCCCAAGAGGAAGAGGTCCTCCTCCACCACGTGGTGATAGAGAACGGGAAAGAGAAAGAGACCAAGAAAATAATGGACCAAGAGGCCGCCCCCCATTCAAACAACAGTCTCCACCAAATGCTCCATCAGAACCTCCATCAAAATTGAGTTTCCATATTCCACCACCCCCACTTACAACTCCTCAACCACAGAATCAGCAGCAGGAGGGATTTCAACAGAGACCACCTTTCAATGGTCCACAGCCCGCCGAATCTCAACATAATAGCTTCCAGCAGTTCCAACAACAAAATTCAAATCAGCCCCAATTTCATCAGCAATTACAGCAACAACAGCAACAATTCCAACAGCAACAACAGCAGCAGCAACAACAAAATTCTCAGTTTCCCCAACTTAATAATGGAAATCAGTTTCAAAACCAACCACCTCAATTCCACAACCAACAACAATTTCAACAAAATCAAGGACCACCTCGCATAGAATTCCAGCCTTCAAGTGCGCCACCAAATGGACCTCAACAAGGACCTTTGGCAGGTCCACCTAACGGATTTCAACAGGGCCCCTCAGCTGGACCACCCAATGGATTTCAGCAGGGTCCATCAGCAGGTCCACCTAACGGATTTTCTCAAGGTCCTTCGGCAATACCTCCAACTGCCTTCCAGCCAGGTTCTCCAGATGCTCCACCTCCATTTGGATTTCCACACCAGCAATTGCAGCAACAGCAACAACAGCATCAAGGATTTCCCTTAGACAACCCTCAACAAACTCAGCCACCAATGAATCCATCTCACATTCCCCCGTTCCATAATCAGCAGCAACAACAACAATTACCCCCATTCCAACAACATCAACAGCAACAACCAGTATTTGGTCAAATAAACCCACCACCTCCAAGCGGTCCTCCTCATCTTCATATGCAACACAATAATAACCCCAACAATCCTCCAATATTGGAATATGCACCTCCCCCAAACATTTTCCAGAGCACTCATCAACCTGATACAAACATTCTGCAAGACAAGTCTAAAGAGATTGAATTGAATAGCATTCCAAAACAAACTATAACATTTACCGTTACTCCAAAACCTTCAAAAGCAGGTGGAACACAACTTCACTTCAAAATCTCCACCCCAAAACCATTCAAAACTACATTAAAACCCATCACGAACTCAAAGGGTTATTTTAAAGGCTCAACATATCGTCCACCGGTGGACAAGCTCAATTCAAAGTTCAAGTACACAAACAACAATAATGCTGGATATCCCGACGCTGAGTACAGACCTCAAGATGGCAGCCGACGGGAATCCTCAATGTCTGCGGAAATGGTACCTCCCAGCGAACGTCCAAGAAACAATATCAAAGATTTACTGATGAACCGAGAGCATTCATTGAATTCGCCTTCAGCACCTCATCCAGATGATACCGATAACTATGCCGGACCAAGCTACGAAGCCCCTCCAGTTTTCGTAAAGCCCGTGTCCGGAGAGCATGTTCTCATTGCTGGAGTTTCCGGTGGAAAAAGCAGTTATCACAAAGCACACCATCCGGATGATTTACCGTTCCGTGGACCATCTTCTGGACCACCATTTGATGAAGACTACGACGTTGGTCCTCTTGTTGTGCCCCATCCAGAACGTCATCCTTTCGCAGGAGAAGAGGAGGATTTTGGTTCAAAGTCGTACGCTGACAGACACTTGCATTCATACTTGGAAGGAAGGAACAAGGAAAACCATTACGATGAATATTCCAACGCAAAGCAAAATGAGGATACATACAGACGGCCGCATTCTGGAAGTCATGAGGAACACTTTGATGATTTTGAGAACGGTAGAAAGAACCGGCCAAGACCTTCCATTCATATTGATGAAGAGAGTCTAGGAGGATCTGGTGAAAGCAAGAAGGGCAATAATAGACATGGAGCCAAGTTTTCTCAGCCAGACCCACTTTATCACCCAGAAGATGACGGTGGCAGAAGTGGAAGTGGGGAAAGAGAACGTGAAAATGGAGAAGAATTTGCCGACAGGGACAGGTATGAGAATTATGGATTTGGTGGGAGTGGTGAACGTCGTCACAAAGGTGAGTGCAATACATCAAGTAAAAATATAATTTCACAACTGCTGGCATTGACAAGGGTAGACTAACAGATATGTATGTAATTTGCAGACAAAGACTTTCAAAAAGATGCATCCAAAAACACCGCTGAGGAGCTACTGGCTGCCTTAGGTCTGTCAACCAACCCCCTTGTCAGTATGCCAAACAGTAAGTACCCCGAGGACATTCCAGCCAAATTTTCGTCATTACCTGGATCATGGGAAAAGGAATACAATACAGAAACTGAGCAGAAACGTAATAAGAATAAGGAAGAAGGAAAGGTAGCAGGAGGTGGGGGTGGTGGCGAACCGCTGGGGTTACTCGAGTATTTGAACCAAAAGAAAGAAGAGGAAAATGGACAACAATCTCAACATCACACAACTGAGCCATTATACTCTGTGCCGGATAGACAAATTGGTGGATCTGCAGAAAATTCCTTCGTTGTTAAAGGGAGCATGAAGACCGGTGGTAGCAGTGAAAAAAGTGACCTTCGTCACCAACATGACATTGTGAAAGGTATGTATTTATTGAGCCATTAATTTTTATGTCATATTTGTCCGCAAGAGGGGTAGGTAGGTAATTACCAATTTGCTTCTTTTTAATGCATCGTAACAGCTCCTTCAAACAATATTATTGTAGGACGGCCAATCCCACAGTTTCAAGGATCCGAATCTGACATAATTACAAACCAAGAAGGTCCATTGGCACACCAGTCCTCTTACATTGAACAAAAGATAAGAGGTCATTCACATTCTTCCTATGAAGTTCCAACGGGTCAGGAATCGTACTTGTACGAAAAGATCCATGGCGGAAGTCCCAAAAATCATCTTCATCATGAGTCGCACCACCATGAACCTCATCATCATTTAGAGCCAGAGGCACATGTACCGATGATTAACTCGGGTTTGTACGGACCCTCCGTTCCTCCACCAATTAGCGAGCCTGGAACTTTCACCAACAGTCCTCCAGTTGCTTCTATTCTTCACAGTGCAAGTGCTGCTCCATCTGCACCTGTCTTTCCCGTGATATCTGGCCCAACAGCGCCTTCAGTACTTCCGCAACAGCAACAAGTATTGCATCAGGGAATCGGATCAGAGTCGTATTTGTACCAGAAAATCCACGGAAATAAACCAGCTAACTTGGCAACAGGATTAGCTTTTGGACCAACTCCCACTTCGCCTCACAGCGTAGAAGAAACAGGATTGTACAATTCGCCCCAGATGCATCCACAAACAGGTCTTTACTCATCTGCGTCGGAGCAAATTGCATCACACGAACGGCCTAACCCTGGTAGCTTGGTATACGCTCATGGAAAAGTAATTAACCCACAATTACAGCAGCAGCACCCTCAACAAACTATTGGAAGTGGAGTACTACTTCCATTGGGAATGGGAGGATCTCCTCCATTAACAGGTCTTGCTGCATCTAACACCATTCCAGTTCAAGCTCCACAACAGAAGTTTGTCAGTCAGCAGCACATCGCTCACCAACAGCCACAAATTTTGGCTGCAATTCCACAGCAGCCCCTTGCAGCCCAACAGACAGTTCAACAACCAACTGTACTGTTACCGCAACAGCCTCAACAGCAGCAGCAACAACAGGCATCAGTATTAACTCAACAACAGCCTATTCATTCTGTGCAGCAGCCTCAACAACAGCAGCAGCAACCTGGATCGCTTTATCAGACTGCAGGAACAACGACACAAGTCATACATCAACAACAGCAGCATCAGCAACAACCACAAGGTCAGCATTCACAGCAAGTTCCACAGGTCCTGCCTCCTCCACCTCAGCAATATGGAAACTTATATGGACAAAATAGAAATGATCAAGTCGACAGAATCGCACAGGCATCTCATTATTCCGGTGAAGTAGGACTTCAACAACCACAGCCAGGTCAGTCACAGTATCAGCAACAACCATCTTATTTGCATCAACACATACATGGGCATCAACAAGCGCAATCGGCCATTCAGGGACATCCTTATGCCCAACAAAATCCTTTGTATGCAACACAACCGCAATATAATCAATTTGGTCAACCTCAACAACAAACGGATCCTTCCCAAGCGGGTTCGAGTTTACAACATCAACATGCATTTCCACAACATCTGCAACCTTATGCTGCAGGCTCTGGAGTGACACCAAGGTACGGGGAACCTTATCCCATCTACGTGACCGAGCCTGATCCAATCATAGAAATTATTGTCCAGGATTCCAATATGACTTTGCCTGCAATGCCCACATTGCCCCCGCCACCCCCTCCTCCACCACCAACGCCAGAGCCAGTTCATGTATTTTACGTGAAATATTCTCAGAAGAACAATACGCCAGTATTCGACAACTACTACGGTCAATCCAACCCACAAATCCAACTGGAGCAGCCCATTTCCTCTGTTCCAGTAAGGGGACCAGATAGAAACGGTATGTTACCTGTTGATGATACACCCGACTCCCAAGCACAAAGTTCAGTTCAGCATCAAAGCATTTACAACAGCATATACAGCACCTCCACAGAATCCAGCGTAAGTACAACCCCAATCCCAGGTACAACCACTACCTTGAGAACCATCATTCGTCCAGATAGAAATGAGTTTGCTCATGGAGGAAGTGGCCTTGTGGTTTCTTTTGATAATCCAGCAGTAGAACATGAAATTTTTGCCAACTACACCAATAATCTCATGCAACAGCAACAACAACAACTTCAGCAGGAACAGCAACTTCAACAGCAACAAATTCAGCAGCAGCAGCAACAACTTCAACAGCAACAAATTCAACAACAACAGCAACAAAGCGAAATGAATTTCCAACATCAGCATCACGAACAACCTCAACAGCAGCCTCATGCATATCCGGAGATAAACTTTCCATCTCAACAACAACCTTATGAACACCAGCAGTATGCTCAACAACAACACGAAGCTCAGCAGCAGCAACAACAACAAGCTTATCCAAGTCTGGATTCCTTATGGGGTAGTTTGACATCAGAGCAAAAGAGCGTGATGGACCAACAACAGCAACAACAGCAGCAGTCACCACAGGATGCAGTTTACCAAGGTTTTAACAAGAGAATTGGTTTGCAGGAACTGGCTTCTCTTCTCGAAACAAATCCTCCAGCAGGAGGAGACGGTCAACAGCACCAACAACAAAAACCACATGAACACATAAACGAGCATATTAACCTGCAAGATTATCACAGCATGCATCCCGAGAATTCTTACGCACTTAACAATGATGATCAGAATCCCCCACCACTCTATCAATATGTGGAGTCCCAACATCAGTCCACCATAAATACAAGACAAGCAAAACTCCCCGACGATGTTCCAGACGAGTTGAGAAATCAGCTAGTTCAAAGTGGAATTTTAGGAAACGCCGAAGTCCAGGTACACATTCTTTGCATATTTAAAAGATAACAGAACGTCATGTGCGTCACGGCTACTAAATTGAAAATATACAATCCTTTCTTTCAGGTCATCAATTACTCTGAGAACTTATTCAAAGAGCTTGGTGAGCTGCCACCTGAAGCCCTTGCTGCATTCCAAGCGCATACTGGAAACCCAGCGCAAAATAAGCAACTTGAGTCAGACACTTCCGCATCTCCCTCGTCTTTAGACCAATCCGTGTGGTCAGGCTCACAGGTCAGCCTGGCTAATGCAGATCTCTCAAGTCTTTTGCCATCAGGACGTTCCCTCAGGTCGATACTTGTGGTTAAGAACTCTCTTCGCCCCAAACGAGGTGGAAGACAGCGAAGAGTGGTACTACTTATCACAAACAAAGACGACGTATTACTCTACAGACCAAAAGATAGAAGTTTAAAGCGCATTGGAGATACCACAAGTAATTCAGTGATTAGAGGAGCTATTGAACTAAGTAATCATAGAATGGATGATGACGAATCAATTGCTGCTGAAAATCATCATTCAGCAGCGCCAGCGTAGCCATTACATTTTTAAATGCTAGTTTTAAACTAATTCTATTCTTACATACTTACTTATGATTATGACAAAAATTATGATATACATAATGTTATAGTATTCCAAAAGTAAATGGGTTTGTATTTTTCAGTCGTAGTTAAATACGTATACTACAATTTATTATGAAAAAAATTTTCGCAAATTTCATGGTTTAAATAAATACTCTTCCATGATCCTTCGTTAGAATTCAAACCGGGGTTTTCGAATGAGCATGCATATTGAATAAATGCTGTTTTTGTTTTGTATTGTGGTCATTCTGTTACAGTTATTACAATATTTTCTGTTATTTGTTGTTGTTAATACATGCTATATTTAAATTTAATTTACTATATTATGTAGTTTATAACTTATAAATCAGAATCAAAAAGGTTCTTTATTACTGTTGATATTATTTTACCATATAATATTAAATTTTGTTGTTGATATATTTGTTTTTATAATATATAATTTACTGTTTTTAAGTTATATGCATTGGATGAAGAATCATGAATGTGTGTTCATGATGTATACAAAACACAAAAAGATGATGACTGTATGTTTTTTATTTTTTTGAAATAAAAGAATTTTTTATACGTAACGAAAAAACGAACAACAGACAAAACTCAATTTAAACAAAGCCTCGCTAATTACTTTATACTAGTAAATATGATCATGATAAAAAATGAAAGCATTGAAAGCAAACATAAACGCTGGATTTTTTTAATACTATTGGATTTTTTTATTACTATAAAACCATCTTTTCGTAAATTTCCATCCATTTTTTAAGTTCATTGTATACTGTAGTAGTTAAAAATTGCACTGTGTAATTTTGCGTTGTTGTTGAGAAAGATCATTTAAGTAAATTACCGGTTACGTGAAAAGTTTTAAGATCGTTCGTCTATGGTATTAATCTTTCTGTGGTTGATTGATGATTGATACATTATCGTGATATTTGCACATTACAGTTCGTATAATATTATATTCGCTAAATCCTCTGTGAGAATTAAAATCGATAGCTATATAGGTATTTATATAGGTACAATAACTGAACCGATTAGCCGTACATATACGTACCTATGTATAGAAATAGGTATTCTATCACTTTGAACTGGAATTCGAAGGTGAAAATGACTATAATCTATTACCTACAACTATGAAAAAATTCTACATCTAGATATTTTTTGAAGAAAATAATTATATAAATCAGGTTAATCACAAGTTTTTACGAAGAAATTAAAACTATGAATTTAAGTACAAAAGATACATCTCTAATATCTTGCTGCAATCTTTACAAAATTAATTTGATACTTTTAAAGCTATACTTTTACCGTAAATCACATCGACATACTCGGAAGTAATTAAGTCGTATGGATGATTATAGTTAACAATATAACTCTAATAATCATATTTATCCTCACCTTCAACTTCAAGTACATAATCACATAAGAATGAAGAAAGAAGATATTGTTTATTACTAACTAACATATATAATCAGTAGAAGTAAGTATCACAAAACAAAAAGTCAGTCCATTTAAGTTTACTTAAAATTATGCGAATGCAAAGATAAGTAGACATAATACATAATACAACTCATATTTTCTAGGAAATATATAAGTCAAGTTATTTGCCAGCGATTACACTGTAGCACCTCAACAAACAAAATGAATGAAAAATATTTTTAATTGTTAACAAAAAGAATTTAGATGTACTGACTACATTGTAAGCATTATTAGCATGTTTCATTTATATTAAAGGTGTGTACGTATTAAAGTTGTATGCTTATTCAGTATTTGGTTCCTAGTACCAAAATAGGAGATGTATGTTAGAGCTTTTTCAGATCAAAATGTTTCCTTCAGTGTCACCATCCCCTACAACGATTCCACCAATATCAAGGTAAGCTTTATGGACAACATCCACAATGTCGCGGACTTCTCTAGACAGCGAACTGTCATAAAATTGTTTCTTCACGAAAATAAAATCATTTGCGAGCCAATTGGGATGCGTTACTTCAGTGAGCACAAAGTAACCTTTCGCTGTCATGAAATCCTTGATAGCGACCTTCCCATCTACATCGTGAATGAACTCGACGGATAGCGTGGAAATGTCGAATTTGTCAAAGTCGATCGTTTTAAGAATGTCGAGCTCGGCCCCCTCTACGTCCAAGCTGAAATAGTCGACATGAGTCCGATTGAGCGCAAGCATGTATGTTTCAAAAGGGAAACACTGGACGTCCACATGGTTCTTCTCAATAAATCCAACTGAATAGCTTTGAGATATTTTTCCTTGATTAGAATTTTGCTCGAATGAGACCTATTTTGGAAATAAAAATATATGGATGACCTTTTATGTATGAAAGATACTAAGAATAAGCCCATAATTAAAACTCAGCAGCGTTTAAAAGAATATTTCCACTGCTTACCATCACAGGATATGATTTGGTACTAAGGCACGTTGGAGACAAGTAGCTCCGCCTGTTTTTCTCTCTCAATTTCTCATAATTACTCGGATCCGCCTCTATAAGTAAGCCGGACCAAGCTTTAACTCTTTCTAAATAGAGAGTATTTGATCGAGTTTCTCCATCTAACGCGCCGCACTCGACGAAGAATCCGCGCTCGTTATTCTGTAGTTTATCTTTGAAAACCTTTTGAATAATCATACTCTGGCCAATTGATGGATCCTTGTCATTTGGATCACTTAGATTATACGGTTGTGCATTGCTGCCTTGAGATGGAGTGGGATAGACAAGGTAGCTACTCTTTAGCTTGGAAATCACTCTCGGGTCTGATGCAAGTATATCCGGACCGTTTAGATTAGAGAATTCTGAAATGGAAAATAAAAGAATGCATTAAATGTATATATTTTAGTACTTCATTTTATACACAGAAAATGCATATAGATGTGCAAACATACGCGCAAAAGTGAAAAAGAAGAATACTTACCAGGCCTCCATTGGTACTTTGGTTTGTAGAAAGCTGATAAGGACGTCGTGACCGTGTTTCCCGTGATATGGAGATAATAGAGCAATCCTAAGGACACGCAAGCTGATATCAATAAAATGCTTAGCTTCCTAGGAGGTGGGCGAGGTGTCGTTCTACCGCCTGAACTAGGCTGATGGAATAGATACGTTGTTTTCGACATTGTGAAGACAATGGTGTTGCAGTAGAAGCATTAAAGATAGAAGGACTAAGGAAAGCAGCAACAAAATTCGAGATGGTAATACTACCGGGAACAATGAGATAATGAGATTCACAACTAGTATACAGCCGATAGCAAAAAGGGTTCCAATAGTTCCAAACCGGCTTCCATGATCAAATCAAATCAATACGATTAGCAATAGATCATTGTAATAATAAGTACTCCATATAGTCACTCGCTGTCTTTTCGTCGTTGAGAGATACTATTCTACAAACGTATTGAAACTCGGAAGTGGAATGGACAATCAGAAAACCACGTTTTGTCCGTGTAATGAGTAAGTAGGCAGATCATACTAGGTATCTTTTATACATTTTGATGTATACAGATCACAAGTGTCTTAAGTTGTGTAAGAAACATGATCATCGAAGAGCAAATCAATTTTCTGTTATGAGCGCATTATTGCTTTATCTGAAGTTTGTTTCTTCCAAAAAGTGACTATTTCTGTACTAATATGAGCTACAGACAGAGTTGCAATTTAACTATTGCACCGAATTGTATAGGTATATATTTATCCAATGAAATTTACACTGGTTTTTTAACCTTCACCGTTCATTTTAAAAAACTACAGGTAGGGTTTATTGAAAAATTTGTATTATTAATCGAACCGGTACTACATGTACATATATAAAAAGAACACTTGTGTATTTATAAGTAAAAATTTGAGGCTTGTTTTAGAAAAATGTGCGATATGCCAACTTTTAATTCTTAATCACATTTTAATACTGCTTGAAAAAATGTTTATAATCCCCAATCAAAAAAATGAATCATGCTTTTCTTATAAAATGATGATATGAGTTTTATGCATGAGAAGGGATTATAATATTCTGGCTCAAGCCAATCTCAAGATTTAGGAAGGAACTCTGTTCATCCATCCACAAATATCTACACAGATGGACGATGTACAAGCAAGCTGATTTTTGTTGGTTCGATATAATAGACTAGAAGGGGGCCCGTTCCTGCACTAAGTGCAGGAACATTTGCATTAAAAGACCATGTGCGCCACCAAAAACCTCG
>JAQFYG010000792.1:0-24129 GCA_034694325.1 Entomobrya corticalis | reverse complement strand
TAACTGTAAACTCACTTTATCAACAAAGAGCTAGCCAGCAACGATACATACATGCTTATTCTGTGTATTTCCTCACAAAAGTATCTAGATAGTCATGTGTTGCCATGTTCAGCTTTTTTTATTAAGGTACTTGTAAAATTTTTCGTGAAATTTCAATGATCTCTACAAAATGGGAGGAAAGTAATTGACAAAGTACTTTTATTATAAATTTTTGGATAATGTTCAGGTATTAAGTCGGTGTAATATTTTTTATTTTTTTGGATAAAATTATAGTGGAATAAATGGGACACCATGAAAATAGTAAGAGCAAGTATTTTGTTGAGCTTTTTTGTCGAATTCGTTTAGTCGAATATTGTTAAAAATTAATGGCACGTTCGATGCATTTATCATCATATATCATTTCGACAAGCTCATTTTCGACAAGTATCATTCGACCAATCAAATGTGTTTCAACCAAAGTTACATATATTCATTCCTCGAAAACATTATTGGTATCCCCTCAGGTCATCATATAAAGATGTATGCATAATGCATTCCTCCAACATACCTCAAAAATCTCTTTTTTTACATAAGAGGAAAAATACTTGAAGTAATATTGTGTTTCTTCATGTACTCAGCAGGAAGCATGGACTCACAGAGCAACTCACTTTCTTTCTTGTTTTCTTCCATCTTCCTTTTTAACATTTTTTTTACTGAAGAAAAAAAAGTTACTTTTAAATCCAGGAATGTTTGAGTAGCTCAGAGGGAGAAAGTGAAAGAAAAAAAGAAAATTCAATTGGTTTACCCGTTGACGGGCATGTCATGTCGTTTGCATCGATTCGTAATGATATCTCACATTATGCGGAAATTTAAAAAGGTGGAGAAAGGAATTGCAACCTTTTTTTTATTAAAGAAATCTCCGCATCATGATCATCATGATGGCAGTGATCATGACGATAATAATGTGGGAAGGGACTCTAACCCTTTTTGTGAATATTTTTTTTATTCTCTCAGAGATTCCACAAGTTTTCTTTGTCAAAAAGTACTTTGCTTGATTTCCCATTTTTATTGTCTCTTTTTTTATAAAGAACAAAAGAAAGGTATATATTTATTTGTCTTTTTTTATGTCTTTCAGGAAAGGAAGGATCCAAAGTTCGGCTCATTTTTGCAACCTTTCCGTGGCTCGTTATGGATTCTCGTGATGGTTTCCGTTCACATTGTAGCCCTTGCCCTGTATCTCCTGGATCGCTTCTCCCCTTTTGGCAGGTACCGCCTTGCAAATATGGATGGGACCGAGGAGGACGCTCTTAATCTCTCCTCTGCCATTTGGTTTGCTTGGGGTGTGCTTCTTAATAGTGGCATTGGCGAAGGTACATCAACATTTTTTACAAAATGTATTTTTTTCCTAACGACTTGAATAACAAACAGAGAATTTTTAAAATGTCCTGAAAACTTAAATTTAAATTATTCGTTTATATTTTATTCTGATGACATTACTATGTATATCGTTCATGTACAAAATGTTGTTTTTTGTGTATTTTATTCTAGTATTTTCATTCATTTTTATTATTTTTTTCGTTTTCCAGGAACCCCACGGAGCTTTGCTGCTCGAGTGCTGGGTATAGTCTGGGCAGGCTTTGCCATGATAATTGTAGCCTCGTATACTGCCAACTTAGCTGCATTCCTTGTGTTAGATCGACCCAAAACCCAGTTTTCGGGGATTCACGACAATCGGGTAACGTTATGAGCATCTACTATTTTTTTGTCTATGCACTATGTATAGTAATTTTATATGTGTGTGTGAATATATGTACAATGCAATAATGTGGGGAAAGCGCGAGGAGAAAGTATTTTGTCGTCTGGCTTGCTTTTCCACTCTAGTTTACTAATTCCACTTGGTATTTACAAGTTTCCAGTGAGTTTCCAGTCGCACATGTTTCAAGTTAATTAAGTTGTTGCTTTTCTCCTATTTCTACTATGACCTGAGAGCAAGAGGGAGAGTAGAATGTTGAGTGAAAGTTAAGAATAAAGCGAAGGAGGAGGAGGAGGAGAAAGGACAAGAATCCAGAATATCTTGATCATTTGTCGACTCGAGACCATGATTGTGTACCATGTAGTAATACTATCTCGCAAAATTTGTTGTTCATTCATTCGAAGCAACTATTTTGTTTTCTCGTGTCATTTTGTCTACAATTTTTTCCCTTTTTTTCCTGCAGTTGAGGAATCCAGCGACTAGCTTTAATTACTCAACTGTGAAGGGGTCTGCGGTGGAGATGTACTTTCGACGTCAAGTCGAGCTGTCCAACATGTACCGTGTGATGGAGAGGATGAATTATGACACTGCACAGGCAGCTATTGATGCGGTGAAGAAACAGTAAGCATACCCCAAATTTTTATACAACCATTTATATTAGATATACTCCAAAAAACATGTATAAATTGTTACACGTGAATCCACTCACGACAAAAAATAATCAATTCAAGATCCTCTCTTTTGTGTTTATTTTTTTGCCATATGATTTTAGAGATATTTTTAGGGAAAAGAGTTCAAGTGTTTATTCGTAAAAAAAGAAAGTTAAAGAAGAACATCATATCTCCCGCTATTTTTGGCTTTCCCCCAAATTACTTAACATTTTCGTTGCAGTAGAAATTGTTGTATATCTACGCCGCTTTTCTGTTACTATCCTGATGTGATGATTATGATTGTTATGGTTATTATTATTCCTCTTTTTTCTGAGCTTTTCCCCAGTGAAAGTAGTAGAAAAAAACAGTAGAGAAATCTTTTCCGGTTGTTCACCCATTCCTCTTGCTATTTACATAATGCGATGATGGCGAACGTGTGCTACCTATCTGTTTGTTGGTCGTTGAAACCCTGTAAGGTTTTCACCATAGAAAAACGCAGCCACGGTGAAAGCAAAAAGCAGACATAAATAAATATATAAATAATAATAAGCGGATTAACAAAAAAAACACAGAGAAATGTAGAAAAAGTTGAAAAGGATGTCAGGAAATGAATGCAATGCATTTATGACCTTACCTTTTATACTAACAACACATTATTTATCGGAATTGAGAAACTTTTTAAATAAAAAAATATCATGAATTAACTTATTTCACTGTTTTCACTTTAACTATTTTTTGTGAAATTTTTAGTAGATAGTTGCATAGTTTGTCTGACAGTCTATTAATAAATCTGCGTTTTATGCCACTGTAAAATGCATAAATAGATGCTACTGTTATGCTACAACTTCACTCCATTTACAACTTTTTTATATATTTTTACGTCATATTTTGAATACAAAGTCATCTCCTATTTATTTTTTTTTTGTTGTGTCTCGTATCTCAGAACTGAGAGCAGAGATGACAAAAAGAGTTGTCGTCGTTTGACAGGAGTTTGGAGCAGTTACGTGAGCCATATAAAAGTGAAAGCTAGACAGATCGAGAATAAACAGAGAGAATATTTTCGCATTTTGAATGTGTCTGCCTGTGTGTTAGTGTGCACTGTGTAGTTACTGACGTGACGTGATATGAAAATGGCAGTAGCAGAAAAAAAGTAATAGTCGTTGTCGTTCTTCTTCAGCACAATCCATTCTATTTCCCTTTTTTTCCAATGTGCTTTGCATCCCAAAATGCAAGGTTTTTTTCTCTCGAAAAAAAAACTTTACACTGAAGCCACCACCAAGACCAAACAGCTTTTTTTTCAAAAAGTGAACTAGAAAGAAAAACAAAAAAAGCAATTGTCTCAAAGATCACGACCAAAAAAGAAAAATATTTCGCAAGTAACTCCAAAACCTATTCTTTTTTCTGTGTTTGGGTCCGTCCATCTTACCAATTTTATCTGTACATTTTCATGTTGATACTATCTTTCATAAAAGTAAAGTGAAATTATCAATATAGACACATGTATATTTATACATCAGATGAAAAAAGAGATTATGATTATGGTTATTAGTTCTACGCACAAACTGCCACCCGAATTTCCTCTCATCATCACTGTCTTCTCCTTTCCACTTTCCATCTAATTCACTTTCTCCGTGGACCAGTCTGCGTGCTAGTTTAAAAAAATGGAAACAATTTTAACCCTTTCTCCTTGTTATCTCAAAAACTACATATAAATTTATAACTAGCCAGACGTCTACATAGTCTACCTACCTAAATTAGTAGTGTGCAGTCAAGAAACCCAAAGAAAGTTTTCAATTATGAAAAAAGTGCAAATTATTTGATATGCATAGTTATTTCTTTGTTTATCTTTAATTTTTTATTTCATTGCGTATCCCACATACTCCTGTATTTCCACTTTTCTGTGTTGCTTTAACATTTTTCAGATAAAAAAAGTTTAGTTTTTTGATTCTTTACTTTCTCCCAAAGTCTTAATAAGAGCCACGCCAAAACTGACAAATTCCCCAAACTTTTCCCTACGACAAGTTTTACTTTATTTTAAACTTTTTTCTCCTCGTTTCTACATGACACACAAGGTAATGATCACGACGGTGATGATGACAGTGTAGTTTCCTTTATATTTTCAGCATACCAGCAATAAATAGGAATGCTTGTGGTAGTGGCGGAGGTAATGGTAAATGATAATGATAGTATTCGTTGTAATACTACTGGCAAGATATAAATATTGTATGCATCACGTTTCCACTTTCTTCGATCATTCTCATCCTCATCCTCTTTCATGACACAAGTGTACGTGATCCCCCCAAATAAAAAAAAATCTTTAGACAAAAGAAGAACAAGAAAGAAAAAAGGTATATGCGGCTACCACTGGCTTTGAAACGAGAAAAGAGAAAGCCGAGTAAAAAAAGAGAAAGAAAAATTACTATAAAGAGAAAGCTACCCAGAGTGAAAGTAGCAGTCAGACATGCATGCCCTTGCACATGACGACGACAAGCACACATACGCGCTATTACTTCCCTCCTGTAATATTATTCCCTGCAATCATCTGAATGATCATGATCTCTCTCGCCATCATCAACATCATTCCTTTCTTTTCTCTTTTATTTTATCTCCTGATATTTACAGCTATTTAGTACAATCTATTTTTGAGACTCTTTCCCATCCTAATATTTTATCTTGTATTTTTTTGTAAAATAAGCAGAGATTTTTTTACTAGATATATTTTTAAGGTAGTTCACGTTATGTTTTATTTTTTTGGAGGGTAAACGTGCAAACAAGTTTTGGAGTGATCCATTTCATAATAATATGATGAAGAATACACCGACATGCACATATTAACTGCCACTTTTTATACTTGAAAATTGCTGGTAACGTTGTTGCGTGATTCGATTACACAAAAGGAAATAAAAGAGAAAGCTGTGAAAGAGGCGAACATATAATAATAGGCGGGTATAGAGCCGGTGGCAAAAAGAACTGAACAATTTTCTACAGAAACATATATATTGGGACCCTTACTTTTAACCCCTTTTTTGTTCTCATTCTCGATCTTCTTTTGTATTAAAAATTATTGTGAAAATAATTCCAAAAATATTCATTCATCTTTGCTATTATGCACACAAGTAACAAGTAGAAAGAGGAGGAAATGGTAATAATAGTAATTATGGAAATGATTCTGTGCTAAAATTGTATGATCATGATCCTCTGTCTCTTTTAAATAAAATATCAGCATGATTTTCTCATGATAACTTTATTGGGTTGATTAAAACTTGCAAAAAAGAACAATGGCTACTGAACAAGAGAAAGCGAGAGAGAGAGAGAGAAAGTGAGCTGCCGTTCAAAAGAGAGTCGAGGAATGCTGGTCTGCTGCTTGTTGTAGACTTCCTTTGTTCAAAGGAGCAGTCTCCTTTCTTTTCTATATTTCCTCGTGTATCAAAATTTAACCCTTTATCAGATGCATAGTACACCCTGCTATTATGCTCTCAAATGCTTTATGATTTATCAGATGATACATAACATATTAAGTCTATCTATCCTTCTCTCTGATTTTCTCTTTTTTTATAACACTTTCTCTCTACTTTCTCCTCCCTCGTTTTGCCCTTTTCGCTTTATATTCCACTTTCTATTATATTCTGAATGGTGATCAATGATCATAGTTATCATGATCATCATCAACGAGTCCATATTTTAGACTTTGCCTTTCCTTTTGTTCGACATCACAACATGAAAAGATTTTCACCGATAATAATAATGTGCACTTGTGGAAGTGAAGCCACTTATCATCAAAAACGGGTTGTACAGGTTTATAAACCTAAGCTTATCATAAACCATCAAAAGGTATATATAATATTTTATTGGAGAAAACAAAAGAGTCAAAATGATTCCGAATTCAGAGAAATGAGAGGAGAAATCAACTTTTGTGTGAGTGACTGAGGCAGAGTAAAAGTTGGCGAAAGTGGCGTCGATACTGTTTCATCATCATCGTCATCATCACGATAATATTTTCAACTCTTTGATCACCGTTCTATTCCAGCTTTATATTATAATGTCATAATGTAATCGTGATTGTGTGAAGAGATAGTATTATGTTGATAATGATCATTTTCATCATTCAAAATACCCTTTTTAGTGGAAAAACAGCCTGAGAGAATTAGAGAGTCCTTTTGATGATGATGATGATGATCATGATATGAGGGTGATCATCATCATCATCCTTCCAGACAAGGAGATTAATCAAAAAACATAATGCGATTATACCTTTTTACCTTTTCCCCAACAATTTCTATGTTCGCCATCATCACAAAGTCGTATTAATTATGATGTGGGGATTCATGATGAAAAGGATGAGTAGTAATAAAAAAATACAATGAAAGAGATACTATATAAGTGTTCCAAACTCATTTATTTGCTTGCAAAAACCCTAATAAAAAATGGACACGTGGAAAAATAAAAGGTTCAATTTATTTTTTATAATGAAAAACCATAAAAAAAGTCAAACTTTACCCCCAAAAAACCTCAATGTATTTTCCAACAAAATTACTTTGTTGTCCTCAGTTTTTTTTATAATGACTTCCATTGAAAAATGGTACATGTTGCATAAGTAATAACACATATTTTTTTGCAAAAAATTTAATAAAATGAAATTATACAACAAGTAATTTTATTATATTTTTTTGTCATTTTTTGTACAGGACCCTCGGCGCATTTATCTGGGATAGTTCAAGACTTCAATATGAAGCTGCTCAAGACTGTGACCTGATGACTTCCGGAGAGCTGTTCGGAAGATCTGGGTATGCCATTGGCCTTCAAAAAGGGTCACCTTGGGCCAATGAAGTTACCCTTGCCATTCTCGAGTTCCATGAGAGTACGTACAAAAAATTTCTTTCAGTTAAATTCACAATTTAAAAATACATGCCATATTTCTACAAAGCAAAGTTTTTTATTGTTCAAAAGAACATCTCAAAGAAGAAAAAAACGTTAAAGGGATTAGTTAATTGAATGAGACATTAAGGAAATCTAACAACCTAAATATATCGTCATCTTTCTCATTTTCTTCATCTTCCTCTCCACAAAACAGAAAAACTCAGAGCTAAAATTTTCTGAAGAAAGAAAGCTAAAAATAGTAAAAAAAGAAAGTAAAATTACAAGAGAAGAAATACATAAAGGCACATTTGTGCTTTATGGGTCTCCCAAGTAGCATTAATTTCCCACTCGTCTTAAGTCGAAAATAGAAAAAAGAAGAAGAAGAAGTCGGCTGGCTATTATATCTAAAGACAGAACAAAAAAAATACTAGAGAATAAATGCAGGCAACTTCTTGTGATGTGATTAATGGATCACTACACGAAAGAAAAGATGATCATAATGATGACGACAAATCTCTCAAAGAATTTTTATTCTTCTAATGTTCCCTATGAACCAACAACCAACCCAAAAGCATATTTAAGCCTTTCTTATTATCACCAAAAACTATAAAATATGTAGGTATACTAAAATACGTACAGAATGGAAGTCCATATGAGCGGGAAAAACCGTTTTACATAATTACGCCGTCATTATCACCAACATTTACTCTTACATCGTCATCGTCGTCATCCTTATCATCCGCTTGTCCTTCTCATGATGGCGATCCTTTTTTATGTAAACACTCTTAATAGCATCAAGAAATGCATTATCGACAGGCCGTTGTTAGTGCAAGTATTTTTTTTTCCAATGGATGGTTGGAGAAAGTGGAGAAAGCAGAGGGCAGAGCAGTTCTATAATAGCTACAAGGACAATATTTATTTTTGAATAAGCTATTGTAAGGATAATACAGGATGACGATAGTAATAATGGGAATATTTTCTCTTTTTTGTATATTTTAAGTGTGGTTTTTTCACGGTTGCATGAATAGAAAAGCTTTTAAAAATCTCTTAAAAGGTTTACACGCTAGCACAAGCACTTTCTCTTTTAAAGATGGCGGTAAAGCTTTAAAGAGATATTTTTTGTAGGGTCAAGAGAAGATTATGATGATGATGAGAGGCCTCTTATGAGAATCTTAAACTACTTTGGATGGAAAATTATAACCCGAAAATGGCTAAAGATAAGGATGTAAAGCTTTTATTATTGTAGGAATGATGATTACTGTATATGTGTGTGAAGAAAGTAGGAGAAAGTAAAAGGAAAAAAAAGAAGAAACCTATAAGAATAATCCTTTTTAACGGCTTGTACAAATTCTTGCCTACAAAGTAGTCCCATTATTTCACCATTATACTACTTTGTGTTTGCACAATTGCATGTATGCGTTCTGCCATTTCCTCTTTCTCTTTTTAGTTTTCTTCTTCTAAAAACGTCCATTCATTTTGATCGTTGTTACGTAGTTTCTTGTGGATTTGAGTGAAGAAAAGGAGAAAGAAAAAGAAAAAAATACATCAAGTTTTTAACCGGAAAGCTTGTTAAGTAACAGTTAACAATACAATAACAAAGTAGTAAAAACACGTAATTTTATTAATAAACGGTAACAATACTAAATTTAATTTCAAAAGTTCAAAAAGTACTACCAAGAAAATCTTGCCTTTGAATTCCAAATGAAAATTCAGTTAAATTGTTAAAAAGACAAGTGATTTGATAATTCTTGGAACGGACAGACAAACAAACTGGTTTAGCCAAAAAAGCTGTCTAAAATGTTCTCTACAGAACAATTAAAAGCTTTCTAAATGTGTGCATAACTGTGTGTGTATATAAAGGTTATGTGGAGAAAGTCTTGTAATAATGCCTTCTTGAATTATCTTGAATAAATTACATCACAAATAATTTTCCTTGGTCTATTTTCATTATTTGTAGAAGTGGTGGTGGTGGCAGTGGTTCTATGAATGGATGAATGAATGAATTTTCCGTACTATTCTGTATATCTTTATCCATATATTTAACCCTTTTTCACTCTCTTATTTCCATTCCAATCTATTATGCAATAAATGAATGAAGAAATAGTTAATAGTGTGTTTAGTGAGACAGAAAGACATGTAAACGTCGTTGATACCAAACTAAAGCAGCCAAGAAGACTAAGCATACATTAGGCAAAAGCGGTTGCACGTTTTAATATAAGATTATTACGTATACTTTCTCCTTTTGCTCCACTTTTACTCTCCCTCTCTCCACATTTTCTGATTCATTTGGTTAAAAAAATAAGACAAAAGCAAATCATTTTGACTATGAAATTCCTGTGGGATGTAAGAAAATAGCTGGAAAATTAGCTTAAAAGTGTGCTTTAATATGTATGCTTAAATATAAAAAAGGTCAATTAGACGTTTAGACAGTTTGACACTAAACAAAATTTTTTTGAGGTAATATAATTTACTTATTTAATAATAAAAAGGAAAACAACTTTTCTCTGAGAGAAAGTTTCTGAAAATGAACACCCGGTAAAAAAAATATTTTAGACAGACAGACAGATGTTTTAAATGTTATAACGGTTTTTTAACCGGTGACTAGACCCTTTTTACATTGTTAAATAATGCAAAAAAGCTACATAATAAATTGTAATATTCTGAGGAGGAAAAGTTCTGTGGAAAATTTTTTTAGTATATTTTTAAGTATCCTTCTACACACTGATGTGAGGACAGAAAAGAAAGAAGAAAAAAGAAAGTATTTAGCAAAAGCTTTTCTTTTCTATATACTTTCCCTTCCTACTCACAAGTCAACTCTCGTTTAGGTTTTTTCCCTTCATTTGCCTTTTTTTACTTAGACTTGAGCTTCCCGAGAAGAACGAGAGAGCAAAGAGCAAAAACGAAATTGAAGAAAGAAAAAAAGCAAAAAAAGATCTTACTTTCTTTTTCTTGAAGAATAAGAAGATGAAGAAATGAGAAGGAAAAGATGTAAAAGAAGAAGAGGATGAGCGGAGCGCGAACAGCAAAAAAAAGAGATATTTTTTATGAGAGCTTTAATGACCCGCAGAATAAATTTTGTGAAGAAAAGTGAAATCGCTTTCTCTACTTTCTCTATCCAAGGTTCAATGAGAGAAAGCATTGCAATGCAGCTTTTAAAGCTGGTGCAGCAGCACCTCGAGAAAAAAAACCGAGTACACACACACATTTACCAATTTTAATAGAGACAAAAAACGAGAAAGAAGGAAAGAGAAAGGAAGAAGGACCAAGAATAAATTTAACGAGGGAAGGATGAAGGGAAACGTGCATAAATTAGTTGGTCGACTCACAACTCTTTCTCTTTTTTTTCTTTCTGGATAAAATAAAACTGCTTACGTTTTAGTCCTTTTTTTGGCAAAAAATATATATTAGAGATGAGCTTTTGAAGACGATCACGAAAGAAAGCTCACGTTGATGATGATGATGATGACGAACAAAATGCTAAAAAGACTACCACCACAAGAAACAGTTTCCTTCTGTTTCCCTTCATTTCTTCCTTCTTTTTCATCTTCTATTTGGCTCCTTGTATATAAGTGTGTGTCAGTAAGTGCTTGGAGGAGAAAGCGGTGAAGAGAAAGCAGAAGAACCAAAAAAAGAAGATGATGATGAGATTTGATATCGTACATCCTGTCTTTGCTAATAGCCACTCCAACTTTACCTCATATAAATTTTTTTTGCATTGTTAGGAAATTTTTTTTCTCAAGAAAAAACTAGAACAAGTAGAGAGAAAATGAAAAAAAGTCAAAGATGAGAAGGAAGTAAGCAGGAGAAAGTTGAAACTTTTTAATTTTTATATTCTTCTTCTTAGGAAGGAAATTGTAGGGAAAAGTTAAAAGGTTGAAATATTTTGTTGCTTATTATTGCATTTATTTTTTTTGTTAAGTGTGTCAAATGAAAAGTAGGACTGGTTAGTTTAGAAAGAAAGTTTATTTTCAAACTTTCTTCGAAGAAGATGCATGTATAATGATAAAAAAGTGAAAGTTTTTTTTTAATACAAAAAACTGTGCTACAATTTTTTAGACATGGTTTTTTGACGACGGAGATGCCGGCTTGTATATTTTTTCTGGTTGAAAGAGAGAAAAAGGAGAGAAAATGGAGGAAGGCGACTGGAAAAATGTTTCCTGTTGGGAGCAATGAGTAGATTGGGCATGGTCGATTTAAGAGATGAGTGGGTTTTTCTGTTTGGAGAAAATGTGATTTTGGCTCTTTAGCATCGCCATCATCATCATCTTCTTCTTCTTTTGCAAGAGTATAGGTTAAAAAAGAAAGGGAAAAGCAAAGGAAATGTGATGTGATCAACTTTCTCCTGCTTTCTCTCTTTCTCTTGGTTTCTTGCTAATTATTTCCTCTTTCTGTTTTATTTCCTGAGAAAATTACTAGCACCACGCGGGTGGTACTCACTCTCACAGGAAGAAAGCAAGAGAGAGAGAGAGAAAGTGAGAGGGAGAAAGGTCTAGAGATTAATTCTTCAACTTTGCTAAATAGCTCGTTTTTTTTCTTGGTATGCTGAACATGTTCTTGGGGTGATGATGATGTTGGCGATGATCATGATGATGCCGACGACGACGACGATAGATATATTTGTATTTTTTGTATGCGTTCTTGCAGGTGGATTCATGGAGAAGCTAGATGAGAGGTGGATTATAAATCCGCAACGTGATCCTAGTCAACCGCCCAAAACGTGTAAAATAGACCAGAAGGTTCCAACTACTCTCGGACTGGAAAATATGCATGATGCATTCTACCTCATTGCTGGGGGTATGACCTGCATACTCAAGTAGACAATAAGACAAATAAAGAGAAAGGTCCATACTTGGACTATGAAAAACTGTATAGAAAATATATATAAGAAAGTATATATATTTTTTGGGAAAGAAAAGAAAACAAAATGGAACATGATATATATGTATATAATCAAAGTATTGAACTATTTATGATGAAATGTCTTATTTTTTTATGAATAATTTTTGTTATAGGAATCGTCGGTGGATTGGTCCTTATCCTTATCGAAGTATTTTATAAGAAACATCAGCTCAAGAGACAAAGACAGCTCGAGATTGCGAGGCATGCGGCTGACAAGTGGCGTCACACTGTGCAGGTTTGCAAAATAATATATGGAAAAATATTTATTTTATTTACTTCTTAGTTTAGTGTAAATAGAAGAAAATATATAAACATAAATAGTGACAAAAAAACTGATCGGTGGGGAAAGTAAACAAAAAATACTTTTTTCTTTCTAAAGTAGAAAATAAACTTTCACTTTTCTCTCATGTCTAATTTCATACTAATTTAAAGAGAAATTAGCCCAGTTCTATCCATTATAATATATTTTTTCCACAAGACCAGCTAATAAACCAGGATAACAAATGGTTCCATTATAAATACCATCCTCTACTACAAGAAGTAACACATACAATCAATAAAACACTTTTTCTCACAATCACCAACCTTTGTTTACATAACATTCACGCTCCTTTCTCCTTCATCCTCAGCTTTCTCTCTGCAAATGCTTAAAAAATATGTACAAAAAAGAGACCTCTCGTTCTCCGCTCTTCTCTCCTATTTTTTGCTCTATTGCCGCCCATTGCATTCCAACAAT
This sequence comes from Entomobrya corticalis, assembly GCA_034694325.1. Classification (NCBI taxonomy): domain Eukaryota; kingdom Metazoa; phylum Arthropoda; class Collembola; order Entomobryomorpha; family Entomobryidae; genus Entomobrya; species Entomobrya corticalis. The sequence continues at coordinate 11,255 of JAQFYG010000792.1, read as the reverse complement.
GTAATAGAAAAAAGTGGCCGATGATGATTACGTACAAAATACGATTTATTATGGCATTTTCCAATTTTCACCAAAGGAGAAAGCATGAGGGAAAAGCACTACTAAAAAGAGAACAAGAGGTATAAATACATATAAAAAACAAGTAGAAAGACGTGCCGTTCTATCCTCTCCTCCTCTTCTTCTCTTGACTCCTCTCAACTTAACTCACTCAACTCTTCTCCTTTCTCCTCCAGCTCAGCAGATCAGTGGAGAAAGCAAGCAAGCATGGATGGATGGATGGATGAAAAGAACTCGAGGAAGAAAAAAAGGGTTAAAGCTTGAGCCGAGAGAAGAAGAGAAGAGCACACACACACAACACAATAGCTTTTCTAAATAAAAAATACAATACCATGTTGTTTGTTGTAGAAAGCAGACTAGAAGACTGCAAGACTTGACTTTCACTCCCTTTCACTACAAAGTTTACTGTAAACATTGGATATTTTACAGTTTAAAAAACCATGCGGCTTTTCATCTTGTTTCTTCTTCGTTTTTTTTGGCTGCATTTAAAAATGTAACCTTTTTTACTTTCACTCTGTCCCTCTCTGAGATTCACTGCTTGTTTTCTAACTCTGTGTGTCTGTCTGCCTGAGTGAGTGACTAACTGACGTACAATCTTTGCTCCCTTGTGACTTTTCACATTTTTTTACACCTTGCAACTGCCACCACCACAACAACAAACTAGAAGAGAAAGTGGTACTGGATAAATATGCTTTTTAAAAATGTAAAACCTTGTCTCCTTTATTTACTTTTCTGCTGACTTGCAAGAAGAAGAAAAAGTGAAAGATGGAGTGAAAGTAGTGAACGTAGAAGAGAAAGCATGTGTTTTTCTCCATGCTGTTATGAAAATACATGTGGAAATTCTTTTTTGTTAGTCTTGGCGACTGGATACTGGCGACATTGATCATGATGATGATGCCATGCTCTTTGCGGTTTTGCTTTCTCCTATAATTTTTGGATGGGGTATAAGCCGAGAAATTGATCTTTGGTGTGTGCATGTTCCATGCTGTTCGTCTTTTGTTGTTTGCGTGAAGATCTCAATAGACCTCCTTCTTGTTCTTCTTCTTCTTCTCTTCGTGTTCACCATCCAGTTTTATATGAGCGTGTTGACAACGACGATTATTTTTTTGGGGAATGTGTGTGGTGAGTAAAGATACGAGTTTTGACCCAGAAATAAATATTGAGGGAGAAAGTAGGGAAAGTTTCTTTTGATGGCGGCATGTGGCACGGCCGTTTAGTATGGCGTCTCGTGAAGGAATTGCACGATTTTTTGGAGAGTTTCTCGTCTACCAAAAAATGATCATCACCTACTGCTTGTTGTAAGGGATATTTTATATGCAATCGATCCGTTGGAAAAATAAGGTTTTGAAAGAGAAAAGGATGACGAGAATGAAGACTATGCCAGTTCACATTTTCCACTTCCAACTCTCACAGAAAGAGAAAAGTGGTGAAAGTAAAGGGACATGAACCTTGTATTTTTTTTGAGGATCACATAGGCCAGTTCACATTTTCTACTGGAGAAAGAAGCAAAAAATCTTTCCTGTGAACTTTTCAGTCTCGTCTCACTTTCTCTTTAATAGTATTGTGTACATCCTTCTTTGGTTTTGGTCGTTGCTTGTTGTCCTTTCTCTCCTCCTCATCCGGTTAAAAATAGCCTTTCATTCTCATCTCTTCTCTTCTTGTGCTAATCCGATGAGGCAGACAAAAATGCTCTGGAGCAGAGAAAAGGGTTATATTTAAGGTCGTTATGATGACATACTGCTTTATATACTTTCTCCATAAATAGGCTTTCACCTTTATATCTATCTCTTTGAAGACTTTCTCTTTGATGGTTTATTCTAAAGTGAGATAATCAATAACTGTAATAAATAGATGGAGAAAATCAGCAGCTTAATTTTATTTAATCCTTTCACTACTTTCCCTTTTTCTTGTAATTGCCCGTTTTATGTTCGTGTAAACTCAAATGGTTTTGTAATTCTTGTAGAAAGAGAAGAAGAAGAAAATTAATCTGGAAATCTGTAAAGATTTTTAATTTGATTTGATAATGGCAAAAAAAGAGAAAAGAGAAAGTTTATGATGTAAAAAGCAAGCTGTTGTGTGGATGATTGGGAAACTGAGAGTAAAAACAAAACCAAACAATTTGGATAGCATTTTAGTTTTTTGGTTTGATTATTATTATTATTGTTATTGCTTGGATTGAAGGTTTTTTTGAACTCTCGGAAAGAACAAGGAACAAAACAAGCCTTGAGGATTATTATATAAAAGGAGATGACGGAAAGAAAGAAAGTGAAAGGGAAAACAAACGACAACTAATAATAAATCCATTTTTTTGCAAAGCTTCCATATTACAGCAAAAAATACTCAACAGAGTTCAGAAGAGAAAAGAAAATTGTTTGGGGAAAAGTTTTCTTTATTTTTTCGAGGCAATGATAATATCATTTATAGGATCGTAACACGATCACACGACAACTACATGGATAAAAATTGAGAGATCAAGAAAATACCTTGGGGCTGTCCACATCAAATGTCAACATTTAAAAAAATATATTGCATATTTCATTTGAAAAAGTATAGTAGCCAATCCGAAATTAATTGACAAAAAGCAAACACAGCTTTTGAAATTTTTTAAACAAAAATAAATTATGAACAAATTCAAATCAAAGCTAGCTGTTTTTTAAAAGAAAACAATGAGAATTTTGACATGAATTATGAACAGCCCCTTCCAGTCATTTTCTCCAGCTTTTGTTCAATCCATCCAATTTTTTTCTTTTTCGTTTTTTCTTCTAAGATTCAATCTAATCTCATCAAGTTCAACCTACTTTTATTTTCTTCCTTGGTATTGTTCATGTCGAAAACTCTTGTCGACTTGGACTACTCTTCTTCTTCTTCATCTTCTTATTCTCTCAACTCAAATCACACAAAAAAACACAAGACAAAAGTCAAGAGAAAAAAGAGATTTGCGAGAAAAGTGAGAACAACGTCCATAATAATCCAAGATTTTAACTCCTTTCTTCTTCGTAAAACGTTAAACATAAAAACAAAAAAAAAACTTTTTTTCCTCTCCAGCTTTCTCTAGTTTTCTCCGAGAAAGGAATGAACAAATTAAAATTAGCTGACCAGATTTTTATTTACTCTTTGTTTCACTACTATGTCGACTACTTTCTTTTTCTATATATTTCTTGTTCTTTGGTATTTTCTCCGAAAAAAAAGAGAAATAAATGTAAAAAGGAAGAAGAAAACTTTTTTATGCTGGTTGTGAATCTGATGTAATGTGAGTGGGTAGATGAGAGTCGGTAGTAAAAATAGATCTCCAGACGATAAAATGTACTAGTTTTTCTTTGCTTGTCTTGTGGCTTTGTGGAGAAATTTTTTTTCTTTCTTTTTGCAATAAAAAAAATCTGTACATGGTAGTGAACCACTTTGGCTTGCTATCAATTAATTGATATAGAGTGATAGGAGGGGGAAGGGGGAGGAGAAGACAAGATGGGATAATCATCAAACAATTTATCTTGGCCTCGTTTTCTCCCACATTTTTTATGTCACTATTTTTGGATTTTCTCTTCAGAGATTTTTTTTCGCAGCTGCTTTCACTCAGATATATGTAGTTTTATTGTATAATATACAGGTATAAATATATAATATATCTGAGGTTTTGATTTTGTTTTTTTATTGGTTTGCAGCAAAGAAAGTTGGAGAGAAGTTTGGAGGCTCAACGACGATACAAGGAGAACGGACCACCGCCATTTTGGACGCCAGGATTGGAATGTCGACAACGTAGTCCTATAGCTGCCAAGTCAAATACAATTTTTGTGTGAAAAATTAGTAGACAAGTAATTTTTTAGATTTAGGAAATTATATCGAATATTATAAAATGCTTTGTTTTCTAGTAACGTCGTAAATATTTACCTCTTTTGTTTCAATATAAATTACAAACAATTAGTTATTCAGGAAAATTTAATTATGACTTTGTTGAAAGACCTATATACATACCCTATAAAACCCGTGTTCAAAAATCAGATTTAATCATGTTTTAGCACTAAATAATAATCAAAATTGATTTCTAGTCAAAACTTTTCCAGTATTAATTAAATATATTCAAAACAACAACAGTTATTTTTCAACGTTATTAATAAATCTTGTTAAAAATAATTGCCGAGCCAATCAATAAAAAACTTAAAAATATATTAATAATCAGCGCGATATAATATCTACACAGCATATTAGCTAAAAAGAAACAATACAGACGACGGACAACGGACGACACACGTGACATTTCAATCAACTTTTAAGCGGAAAATGTGTGTCTCGAAAATAAAAACAATGAAGAATTATTATATACCAAAATAGTATTCAGTAAAGATGATGTACAAGAAAAAAGTTTTTAATTAATAATAAACTTTAATTGGGAAAAATAATAATTCTTTTTAAAGATGCATAAATTAAGTACTTGTTTTTCATTAGCCTAAAATGTCTTTAAACTTAAAATCTATTTAAAAAATAAACTATTCTAAATCAAATGTCGTGTCGTCTACTAAAAATTAAAATCTATTTAAAGTAATCATATAAAAAATATTAGAACAAAATAAATGTCAATTTTCTACAAAAAAAAACAAATGTTTTTTCGGGGATGTGTCCATTACAGTTTCGAATCTAAATATTATTAAATTAATTGATGTAAAAACACACACTTGTTATAATTATTACTCTACAATTCTAGATAAAATATGTATGCAAAAAATGCAAAAAAAGTATATATTATTATTGTAAATTTTATTTCTCAAGAAATATATATTAAATATTTACAACAACAATCAATTGTTACCAATTTTATTGAGAGAAAATACTGTAAAATAGAAAGAAAGAAAACTGTATACTGAGTATTTTGATGATGAAAAGAAAAACAAGTAAATAAATAAAAAAATGTATAAAAAACGAAGAGTTTGTATTAATTAATTACGTAAAAGGCTAAAAAAATCTAGAAAATAATTATTTAAATTTAAGCGCAAACCACCAACGGTCTTGTGTCACACCACCTATTTATCAAGTTTGAAATTAAATTTGAATTTGAAATCTTCTTGGGATGTTTTTGTCATTGAAAAGCTGTAAATTTTAAAGCTAATTTTGATTTTGGATTAATACAGTTCTCAATCAACCAATCATCTTGAAAATCAAAGTTAAAATAATAATTTCATTTTCATTTTTAGCCATACTTTTTGTGATTTTGTCTCGTATATTTTAGACAGAAAATATAGAGAAAAGACTTTTGCAACAAAACTGTAAATTATACACAATCAATTTAAATAAATCAGCTGTTTTGTCAACAGACAGAACGCCAAGAAAACAGTATAAAAACGACGAGTATTTAAATAAAATGAAAGCTTATTCTGATTATAATTATATACTTCTTACACACAACAAAACAATTTTACTCAAAAAAATCTTAAGATTTTTAATAGATTTGAGAAAAAATGGAATATTGCAACGATTCATCAATAAAAAAAGAAAGCATGATATAGATTTATTATTAAACTTAATCTAAATATTGAATTATTTGTTAAACTAAAAGTTTGTTAATTCAAATTATAAAGCGAAATATGGTTCCAAATCTATAATTGATTGAAAATCTAAATTACTTGGAATGTGTCTCAAAAAAATGTAAATTTTATTATTGAAAATATCGCCAACTATTTAATCAGTTTTTCTGAATAAAGTGCTTTTGATAAATGGTGACGGTTACAATTATTCTTGTTGTTATATTTGTAATTATGGTAAAAAAGTGCACGTTTTAACTATGATGAAATATTAGAGAGAGAAAAAGGAATGTTAAGGAATCGCAAAACATATAAAAAAATAGTTATAAATAAAATGTTATATTTATATAATTACTTATTTCAAAATGTTAACAAATTTTGTCGCGAATTCACAACGAGTAAAAAATGAAAGAATGAAAACCAAGTGTATAGAAATTAGTTTCTCTTAAATCATTTCACTTCCGTTTTTTATTCAAAAGCAGCAGAGAGCTCAGATCAGAAAAAATGTTTTTGGTAATCAGTCGGTAGCCAATTGTTTTGTTACAAAATTTTAGAATTAAAAAAACTGACAAAAAATACTCAATATTTTCTGTGGTGCTGCGAAAAAAATATATGTTAAAAGATGATACAATAATTATAAATTATAAATTGATAATTTCGGAGGATGAATAATAAAAAGAAAATGATGTTAAAAAATTGAAGAAAAGAAACGACTAATAAAGCTTTTTGTTTCGTAAAAATATCATAAAATATATTTTCCCATTGTTTGGATGACATTTTTAATAAAATGAAATCATTTGAAATTCGCGGTGTTTTTGTTTTTATCCAATTTAACAACTATGGAATCGTTTTATTTCATTTTTAAATCTTCCTCCGTTATAATTTAAATAATATTTTGGAACGAACAAATTTTTATTTTTTTCTTCTTTCCTTTTGTATAGTTTAGATATATAGCATAATGATATATAATTATAATATACAGTATCGTTTGAATTATTTTTAAATAGTTGTATAATATAGTATTGTATGTAAAGTAAAGATGTAAATTGTTGTATTATTATGTAGTATAGCAGGGAATTAATTATCATGATAAAGAGATTTAATTAGCATTACACATTACTTATTAATCATTACCGTGACGACAACAATATTTTTTCTTTACACGACGCCAACATCACGCACAAAATAAGTTTAAAATACATTACACATTTTACAAATTACAATTTTATTTACAATTTACAAGAAGAGCTTGGCTTGTTGTTATTACTGTGTAGTATTTATTTAGCATGTAATTTACAATATTTTTACCTTTTTTTATAACGGAGCACCAACAATAATCGAATCCTGGTTTTCTGCCTAACTTTATGCTTATATTTCATAAATAGTTTATGGTAGCATTGTAATTTATCAGAATAATTGATATATTTTAAAAGCTAATAATGTTTACAATTTAAATAGTAGCAACAAATACATATTTTTTCTTCTTTTTAAGAGAAATTACCTACATTTTACTTAAAAATTACAACCTATATCTATAATTATTAAGGAATCATAATTAGAAATGCTGTTAAGTCTACTTGGCCTATATAAATGATTATCCTTTTGGTTGGCAATTAACAAATTACCTGAATCGAGATGCAATAATAATTTAACTGAAATAATATTTTGCTTAAAATTGTCCACTGACCAATCACCATCTACCTGAACTACAAAAACCTTTTAATTTGATAAATAAATACGTAATATCTATTTCCATTAAAATAAACACCGTTTTAAAACAGTTCACAGTTTAAAACAGTTAAAACAGAAACCATTTCTAGCCGCAATTAGTTTTAAATGAGCATATCATTCAGCAATTATTATTTTTTAAACCAATACCTTATCTTTCACAAAACAAAAATGTCAATTATTATTTCATTTTTAGTAATTAATTTTTGCCAGAAAACTAACTTAATTTAATTCACTTCCACATTCCTTCTTGGCTTTTTTTAGAATTATCTTTTTTGATATTATTTCTCTCGTCAATTCATTACAAATCTGGTATCACATTCACATCCCCACTGACCTGAAACTTTAAACCTCAACCCTTTTCTCCCAACTTATATAACAATTCGCATTCTTATAATTTCAAAAAATATCCGAATCGACTAAATTGTCGATTAACACATCACCGAAAATTTGAAAAGCTTTATACAATTTAATGTTAATGTATTATATTATTTTAGTGATTAATTATTTAGTTATGCTAATTAAATCCTCGCTAAACAAATACCATAACATTTTTGTGTGTATTTTAAACAGCTGACTAAACAAATATTTTACTAAACTTTTTAACGGTTAGAATGTTTCTACAGTTATTAGTGAAAACGCTTTCTCGAAAAAGGTTTTGAAGAAAACTTTTTTTCGGTGAAAGAACAATACAAGCTAGTAATACTGACTGAGTGATGTTGATTGTTTGTTTGATTGACAAATATATTTTTTTGTAAACTGTTCAAAGACTTAAATACATTTCAAAAAGACAATCAATTTAACTTATTTAACGACTATTTATTTACAAAAAATAATTACAAATAAATAATAATATTTCATTTTTGTGCTCGGCAATTAAAAATTGGACACATTGTTTCTATTTTTAGCAGGTTTGAGCAAGCTAAAGCCTTTCGTATTTACATTTTCAAAAAGTAATCAAAACGTTTTTGCAAAATAACAAGCTATTTAAAAAGTGAGAAGACCTACAAAAAGTTTTAAAAAATTGGATTCAATTTCTATATATTTTTCATCAATCTGACACAATCCGATAATAATAATAGTTTATAAATATCTTATTAGATTTCCTTATCTTTTATTAATTAATCTCACAAATATCTTGAAATGATTACCGAGAAATTATTGAAGATTCAAATTGATTGGCTTTTGTTTATAAATTGTAATAAGCAAGCCATGATGTTGCCTGTTCAAATTTTTCTAAATCTGGCGCCGTTTTACTAAAAATATTTGATTGGTAGTCAAACAAAACGTAAAATTTTGTACAAAACCAAACGATTTTTTTCTATAAAAAAACGTTCCAGCTTCGTGGGTTTTACAAAGATGAACCTTGATTTTTTTTCTCGTTGATCTTATAGTTCATTTTGCAAGGGTTAAAGGCATCTCTGCAAAATCCACTGTGAGTTCCCGCTTCTTAATTTAAAAAAGATTCAAAACAAATTACATAATATCAATCTCGTTTTCTATTTAGGAAACAACTAAAGGGATTTTAAAACGTTTTTCAAACGTTTTTAGACTAAATTCTACAAAATTCATGTTTGCAAAAACCTCTGTACTTTCCCCCAAATTGTGTTAAAACTTTAAAACCTCCTTATACTAAACAAATTACTTGATCTTGATTAATTTTTATATTTACAAGAGCAAAGAGATATCAATTGATTTTGAAGAAAAGTTTAAATATTTTTTTCCAATAACTTTGAAGACAGAGATGGGGATCAGGATCGGGTCTTAATAATTGTACTTTGAATGAAGGACTTGAATGATGACAATAATTTTTTTTTTCATTTAAAAACCTCACAACAATTTAAGCAGCTTTTATTATGTTTTTAATGTATTTAGCAGCAGCAAAGCAGCAATGATTTTTCATTTTTGATTATATTTTGCATGCCAATTACCACTATTACCTTGTTGACAATAAACTGCTATAAAATGTTTTGATGTGAAATTTTTCTTAATTGTTTTTTGATAGTTTTTTACACAATAGTGTCTACTGTAAATTGAAATTCTTCAACAACATTTTTTTGTTGATTGTTTAAATTGATTTAGTAACATAATAGCGATAGAGTAAAATTTACATGCTATTGTAATAATAATTTATATAACTAACTATTAATTAAATATATTTAAGTCTTAGTTTGCTAACTAAAAACTTAACTATAATTTTTACATACCCTTGAATCAGTTTGACGATGATAGTCGCAATTTAACAAATCTTATATACTGATTAACATTTTTTTTAAATGTTTGAGACTTTAAAAGCATGCTTAAACCACATTCCTTAATGACCCTTAAGATAAAATTTATTTCTAGAAAGTTGAGAATATAATTTTTTTTGACAATTTTCATTTTTTTGTCGTCTTAAACATTAGTTTATTTTTCTTCTAAAAATAGGGCTTATATTTTTCTATACAATTTCGAGTAAAAAGCTTTGAAATATTTTTTAAAAGGTAAAATTGAACAAGGGCGTTGATATTTTGTTTGATGATTCATCATAAAAACATTCATATATTTTGTTTGGCTTTTTTTTTGCAATGAAATTTGAATTTAAAATATTACCTGTTTAATTAACATTTTAAAACTAAATATTATAATATTTGCTTAGAAAAACAGATTGTTTTTTATTTCTTTGCCTGGCATTGTTCATATTTGATACAAAGCTGAGCGGGAAAATGTTTAAACAAAGCACTTGTATTTATATTGTTTACTTAAAATAAATTTGTAAATGACTAGTCGTTGTATATTTTGATTGCATGGTTGTTTATCTTGTCTAAAGAGAACATTTTTTCATCTCTAAAATATCGTCATTCATAAACATGTCGACAACAAAGTAGTTTCAAATATCGACACAAATCATTATTTTGTAGTAAAATTGACAAAAAATTCAATTCCAATTTTTTTGTGATCATCAGTTTTTTCATACAATTTTATATTTTTTCATTCAGTCCCAATACAATGTTTTGAAACATGCATACCGCATACCACAAAATTATAATTAAAACCTATTGCATTACAATTCAAAACTCCCTCCCAATAACATATTCTCTTATTTTTCTTGCATTGCCCCAGAAAACAAAAAACAATGCTTTTTTAGAGATTTGTTTGAAGATATTTTTTAGTCTCGAACAAAAACGAATTCGTTGTAGTGATTCCAACGGGATTCCTCCGGATCCATTCCAGGTTTTAATTCAGCAGACCCACCGGATGTACCTGAACCACAGGATGCTACGCATCTAAAATAAAGAGCGCAATTATTTTTTAAAGTGAAGTTTACAGGATGATTATATTTTTGAAATTTTGTAATTATTTTTAATGGTATTTCCAAAAAAAATTTACTTGAATCCGGCTTCCTGCAAATTGTCGAATGCCTGCTCAAGAAACAAATGTTTTAGGAAGAATCGACCAGTGTAACGATCCATGGGACCACGATCCGGATCTCGGCTTTCATTCAGGTTCTCTCCAAACACCTTTTACACAAAATAAATGGAAAAAATATGTAGTAAAAAATGATTATATTGTATTTTTTTTTATAAAAAAGAGGATCAACTTATCATACATAAAAAATTTAATAACGTTATGGATCGATAATAACAATAATCATATCATCCTATCATTGATCGTCATTATTATCATCATTTTTTTCAGAGTTTTGTAAAAAAATAATATGTAGACATCGGCAAAAAATATAATAATAGCGATTTATAATAGATTTTGATTCAATAGATTATCTACGACGTCATTTATAATAACATCCTTAAATACGTTGGTTGGAAATGACCGCTCTTGTAAACTCTCGATATTTAAGCTGTCTTTTGTCTCAAAAAGATTAACTCAAAGAAACTCAAAGATAAAAAAGGGCAATATTAAGAAAGAACTGGTCCGTGAAAAGAAAAGTGGAAAATCTCGATACTTTTTTTATTTACACAT
>JAQFYG010000791.1:0-24158 GCA_034694325.1 Entomobrya corticalis | reverse complement strand
ATTTTATTTTTCAGTCTCATTCTCTAGTATCCTATTGTGTTAATTTCTTTCGTGATTAACTGAAGAGCAGTCAAGCAATCATTCCATCAGTTATAGCGACCATTGCACATAACTCACTCAAGTCAAATCAAATCACAAATGAAAAATTGAAAATGCAATCATGAAGGTGTGTTCAATGCATGCTCTCTGTAAATCGAAGGATTTTCCCAGAAAATATTAACTCAAGAAGAACGCTTTTACTTATTCTGTAACATATTATTGAGTGCAATTGTTTACACGATTGAAATCAAAAGCGATACAAAAAGTACAAAAGGTACAGGTAAAAGGAGTGATTATCACAGATGAGGATACATCATTATTGCATATTACGCTACAAATAATAGATATTTTATTCTTCTCCTTTTGTTATTTTGGCTATTACTTTTGAATTGTGATACTTACAACAATTATTACAATTATTATTTTTCTGTGTAAACTGATTTTACGAGTCTATTCATTGTCGCAAATTGTTGTTGCGTACGATTAATAATCAACTCTACAAAAAGAAAATCGAATATACACAACAACAAATCACACTTTAAGCAAGTATGGCTACAATATTGACAAAGAGAGACCGCATTTTGATGAGGAACTTGTAGTAGTAAAAAGAAACAAGTCAGCTTTTTTATCAAAGTACACGAGCAGAAGAACAATGCCGTTTTCGTGTTGTATTTCATATCAGGTATACTACACCAATTATGTTTGCATTATGTTAATAAGGATGAGCTAGGACAAGTGGAAATTGTTGCAATTCTGCAACTTTCCTTATCAAAAGTCAAAACTAAATGAGTTGACTGGGACTAAGTAATATATTGAGCCACATGTTATATATTGGAGCTTTCATTACCAACTAAAAGTAGTACAAAGAAAATATATTGTAGGTAGATACGTTTATGCATAGGTAATTGAGTTCAGATGTCACAGCGTCAGCAACAATGTGTTATTGCCCTCCTTGTAAATAAGCCTTGATTTCACTGACTAAACATGTTTTTCAGATTTTACTTGACCATTTCAAAAGTTTTTTTGCAAGCTCGAGCAACTCTCTTAAAATATGTAGTGAGTAAGCATAAATCTTACTTGCTGAACTGTATGTGACTAAATTAGCAATTCATTTATTAGTGAACATGTTGAGATTAGGCATTAGAAATTCACATATAATATTTTACAATGTCAGTATCATTAGTAGTTGAACTCGTGTGAAAATCAATGCAACTAAACCAGTGTTACACCTACATTATATACCTTCAAAATTTGCAAGTACATAAATCATCAATCAAAATTAAAAAGGGAATTCATTACAACTCGCATTCTGTTGAATTCTTACTAAGAAAACAGTCCTTATACTCTTTAAAAATTATATCGGGAAAAGTTTTCAAAAAATCTTAAGAACATATCAAACTCTGCATCCTTCAGCACTAACACATGCATGTCTACCCACATATAATAATAATATTCTTACAAGGATGATGTGCAAAACGTCCTTTTTCCTTTTCATGTTCATTGCGAAGTCATGTGAAACTAAGTGCTGCCTAAATAATCATTAAAAATGCATGGTTCGCTAAACGCAAATATAGCCTTTATATAAGAGTATGCAGGGATCTATGTGTACACATCCTCATTGATTTCCTTACAAATAATTTTGTCTGCAAACTTTATGCATGTACACTATCCAAAATATATTTCCCTGTGCACTTAATTGCAAATAATGAAGACGAAAAGACCCAAAGCACACAAATCTTATTTTGTCCCCAGTCGCCACAAGTTTGGGGAAGGATTGATGATGATGAACTATGAGCTGAGCTCATTATATGAATTACTAAATTACACAGAAATTATCAGCTACACAGGAAATACATGTACATTTGCGTCAATTCTATTTCTTTCCCAATCCTATAAATCCAATATTTTTTACTATTTTAATCCTCTTACAAAAACTGTGCATGCATCTATTTCAAAACTAAATTTAACTACGTTTCTAATTTTTATCAGAATGTACTTGATTAGAAATGAAGAGGAAACACAAACTAATAACGTACAAAGCTTTGCTATATGCCACAAAATATACAAGCTCGACCTAAACTTTACTTTGTATACTAAGCACACAAACACTCATAAATAATGAACATCCTGAGAAAAATCCTTGTGGCTCAATCAAGGTACACCTCTCAATCTCAATTTATATAAAAATCTGCCCACTTCTGTATTATTCTCACTTCCGAATCATACAATGCATTCAGCACTAACTCATTTTCATATTTGAGCATTAAAGCCTTAAATTTCTACATATTTAGCGGATCAGTAAAGTAGATTTTAAGCTCAAAATTTTAATAACGAAAATACTGTTGGCTATAGTGCCACAAATACTGCTTTACCGAAACTGTAAGCGGATAGATACAGTGACACTATACCAAGCAAATTCTGAACTTACTAATAATGAAAAGCAAAAGTTTTTAATTAAATTAAGTACAAAATCATCATCCGAGCGAGAGTACCTTTTTAAGCAAACGAGGGAATGAATGTTATATGCCAAAGTTTAAACTATCCCATGAATACAAGCATATGTAGAAAATATCTCTGAATTTCTCATGTATGCTTTAATAAGCCAAGCTGAAAGGGTTCTCCTCTCTAGCACTTCTCCGAAAACTCAAAATGCAAATGGAAACGAATAGAGTTTCCTACTCATTATTCAACCACGTAAAAATATTTTCCTGTAGGGCCCTCCAAACTATAATAGTTTATATACGTATATGCCTTAAAGGTTTGCATACCGGGTACCATTATAAAAGGAAGATAAAAGCACAAACAGAATTATATCATCAACATGATCATCACTACTACCACCACCGTCTTAAACAAAGCTTCAAGATGGATATATAGAGACTAGAGAGAATCTCTGTTTTTTATACATTTTTCTCCTAATACACTCACTTTTGCTTTTTGAAATGAACTATAGTAGGAGGAGCAGCAGCTAGCGTAAGTACAGAGCATTCCTTACTTTTTTCGCCTTGCACTAAAATTCAATTTACATTTTAATGACTTTACTTTCCTTTAACCCCGTGATAATTTCGTGTCATAATAATTTTACGACTCGCGTTCCTTAATGGTTTTATAGATACATAGAGACAAAAGAAGAAACTAAACGAAACGCAATCACTCTACTATCCTCCTGTCGAAAAACAATTCACTTCATTCATATTCCTTTTGGGTAGCAGCAGCAAACAAAAAGGTGGAAATACTGACAATAATGATTATGAGATTTGGTGGCATGTCTAGTGGTGGTAGATGAGTGCAGAGCGAAGCGGAGGTGTTGATCGTGCATGAATTTCAATGAAACGACAAAACTTTCTAACTCATTCCTGCTACCTTTTTTTCATTTGATTGTTAATATATACTTCTGTCATTTTTCAAATGTCTTTAACTTGAGTGACTCCCGCTAAGCTAAAAAAATCATTACTTTGTGATTTCAATATATATTTCATACTGTATTTTTTCGATTAAATTTCAAACGGAACATAATAATATATGAAAGATTGAAGGAATCACGTTGAGTGGTTTCATTTTTTTACTCAACCCCTTGCTAGTTTTACGGCATTCATAGATACCATAAAAATACGAAACAAAATATCAATATCTGCGTTGTCCATATTAAGTTGATGCTGTTTAATCGCGTCTCTGATAAGCCGCTATTTGATGACAGGTAAAATAAAATGCGCACGTAATAACTCCTGAAAAACGTGCTGGTAACACAACGGTGATCGTTGTTTACCTTTTGTACAAAAATAAACAATTGATATACCAAATACTGTGTTGTTAATAAACAGTTCAACGCAAACATTCTTTTTATCATTTAACCCATATTGATTAGCTTCTGCTTACCGCAATCAACGCTGCACGCAGCAAAAGTGAAGAAATATAAATATACCGGCACCTTTTACACAAATTTGCTACCTGAATTATAATGATAGTGAATATAGTGCTGATTGTTGATTCAGGAAGCACACATTCAAAAATATAGTACATATTCATTTCTCATGTCATAAATGTGCAATTCAAACAACATTTATGAGCTCATCATAAGATTAAAAGCACGCAATACCTTAGGAATGATCAGATATGGGGAAAAATAGGCATTGATACTTACATATAAAAATTGTCTATCCAAAAGTGTATCCATATAAAAATGCGTCAGTAAATTCATATATTTTATTATTGAATAGTATTTCCCATAACAGGCCACTATCAACTATCACAAACACACAAGTATTTAAAAACTATTATGTAAATGGTCAATTACAAATTGGGCAATTCTGGTTGCCGATATGTTGTCGTTGTCTTTGAAATAACGAAAATAATATTTTTATGAAACTATAAACGTATCAACTGGTTCTTTTGAGTTTGTATACATATTAATTATATAGTACACACTACAAACAAGCAGTTACCTAATTGAAAACGAAAACACAGGTAATCAAATTATTAACTCACTTAAATACACATGTATTTTGAAAATATTAAAAACACTTTGTTTGATATATGAAAACCTATAAAACAAAACACAATCTAATCCTATATATGGCACATAATATTTATGGTTCTTCTACTGTCATCATCATAAGTATTTCGTGTAGCACTAATATTGTTTTTGTAAACGCTTATTTTCTTAAATGAATTTCAATCAAAGGCACGATAACTAACGAAGAGATAAATTTCAAGTTAATTAGTCATCATTTGGGAGTGTATAGTATAACAAAAATACATCACCGGAATTCGATCTAAATTCAACTTGAAGAATTCCTTACTGCGTTTATGGCAAAATCTACGATGATCAGTCTATTGTTTTAAAATTATTCTTATCTTGTACAACAATAAACAGAAGACAATTTTTTATCGAGTCTTTTGTATTATCCAAAATATATATTGATAGACCGATTTTAATTGCTAATTATTGCAAATAAATTCCTCTTTATCAATGGAATATACGCTCGTTCAAGTTAACCACAACTAATTGTGTAAAAGCTATCCGATTCCCAGCTAGACTTGACCAACTTTTTCCTTATGTTACTTTAGAATGTTATAGCATCACAATCAACAAAATAAAAACTTTAACTTATAAAACGTTTTGAAATTCAAAATGATAAGATGTAAGTATTACAATTACCGAAACCGAAAGCAAAAATAGTTAGTCATCATGTAAAAAGTTCGTTTTTATATTAACTTATCGTATGGCTCCATTTTAGTGGTTTTCTGTTAATCTTACATGGAAAATTTGTTGAGGAAAAATTCACTTCGGAAGACCTTCACACTGGAAAGGTTCCAAACGAACAATCACAGATCACAAGAAGTCCCTCCTCGCCCAAGAGACGTATATCTATCTACTCTTTATTCTACTACTCTACATCCCTCTTCAATCTTTTACATCTTGAAATAATGAAAGAAAAAATTCCTTACGTTTACTACAACCACCACTATTATTATTATTCATTCCTACATACTTGCCTGCTTACGACTTCTTCAACAATTGTGTACTGATCTTTTGGTGCGACGACGGGTAGCAAACTAAAGAAGCGATGCAGTAAAAGATGAGTTGTTTTGCCTTGCAGCAACAGCTTTGTACATTTTTATCCACATTTAACATCGTCACATTATGTGCATTGTGTATCGCTTACTACACAGCACAATAAGTAAATGGTCGTTTCTTTCTCAAGAGAGAATGCAAAGATTTCATTGTTGTTAGCAATACAATAGGGAAGTTGCTGAAAAAATAAATGAAAAAATTCTACGGTTGTATCGTAAGTAAGTATGTATACAAATGCACATGTCGCTTTTATACATGTATATTTTATACCTGTCTTCTACACACATATCTCCGTGATTGCGGAGCTAAATGGAAGCAAGCTTAGAAAAAAACAGGTAGAAATTATTTAAAAAAAGAAATCTCCGTATTGCTTCTTACTATGTCCGTACCATGCGTACCGCTTAACATTATAGGCGCAGGTATGAAATCAACTTTTGTTGTTTTCATGATACACATATACATAATATTCGGTCTAACTTCTCACACAATTATATGCCCTGTGGCTACATGACGATGAGGCGATGAGTACCTGTGCATAAAACTCATTTTCTACAATCAAATATATTACAGAGTACTCTCACAATGGTACCGACGACAATGTAGTATGTCCAACAAAGCCAGCAAAAGTCACATTATTATGCGGAATACGGATTGTTGTGTTACCTGCTTGCTTAAAAACCTGCTTACATTGATGCTGGTACATGTTTCAACAACAAATTCGTATACCGTCTACAGAAAATATTATTATAATAGGGTGTATTGGATGGTGTAAACTTTAGATAATGCACTACTGCAGGCCGGCTGCAAGGTGTACAGAGGGAACGAAAAGGAAAAAAAAACCTTTCAGCTTTTTGATACGGCTTTTGGATTCTATTCAATACTGAAATAAACCTGTCTAGTAGTTCTAAAGTAACTAGATTTATGTATTCGGGACCATTATTAAAATGTAGCGGAAGCTTTCTATGAGTTTTTACTGTTTGTCTGTCGGCATTAAGCAATTGTTTCTGGTACAAATATCGCATTGATTAGATCTGGTATAAATATATTGCATGAGCAATAGTTTCCAAGTTTCACTGAAACATTCCATTAATTCGAAAATGTTCATGTTTCGCTATTTTTACACATTTCAATGAACTAGCCGTAAAGTTACTATATAAAATGTAGTTGGATTGAAATACAAACGGTAGTAGAATTAATATAAAAACATGCATTGGGTTTACCACAGGAATGGAAATATTATACCACGTTCAAGTCATGTGTAAGGTAACACTTGAGAGACGGGAGGGAGAGCCCAGTGAACAGGTATAAATAGGCATCGGTTTGATGCATAATACTATCAAATGCTGGACTTGATACCTGATCGCTGCACTGCTGCTTCTTCTTACTTAAATTTTCCCTTTGTTCACTATATTTTTGAGATTTTGCTTTGTTTTCCCTGTTCCATGATATCATATCATTACGCACAGAATAGTATGTAATAATATGTACTATTGCCACGAGGTTTTTTCTATATTTTTGTTATTTTTGAACTCGTTGAGTTGCTTTCAAAAATCAAGTACGCTGTAATTTAAATTTTAATGACTTTTGATAGTAGAAATTCGTAAATTCTTGCAAGAACATACATTTAACTTGCTTATATGATAAAAAAAACTTGCTGCAGTTCTCGTGCCCATGTCTATTAAATAAAATAAGATAATGAGGCAACACTGGCAGCAGGAACTATGGAATGTCTCCCTTTGTTGGTTTTGTTGACTACTTAAAATAGTCATGATAAACATTTTAGTTCCCTTTGTTTGTCTAAGCGGTTTGTATGTTAATTCGATAGCATCTCTAATGGGAGATTCTTAAGTCTTCATAATGCCAAAAGAACAGATCACGCAGTCAAGAATTCCAACATTTTAAATGTCAGTGCTCAAATCAAATTTCTATATTGGCAAAGATGACTTTACGCTGAATACTCCCATGAATGATATAATATATTGTCTAGAATGATTAGATTACAAAAGAAAACAAGCTTTATAAGGAATATTGACGAATTTATTGTTATTGCGCTTGTGATTTGTGAAATGTCTTGAATAATATGTAGATGATGAACGAATAAGACATTCTTTTTTGATGCATTACTTTTTTCTAAGATATCTTTATGTGCAATGCAATGATTATATCATTTTTATGAATCTTCTCTGGAGACGATGCAATTTTAACACAGTATATTTACTATAAACTTATCAAAGGCATACACGCATTTAGTTAGTGTTTATATTATAGGCAATATAACTTTATGCATCCAACTTGCATTGCGTTTACACTTTTTTATTTTAGACAAAGACAAGATTATCTTTTTTGTTACAACTTGGAGGGGATCACAGATTGGCCATAAAAATATGTACAATAGCAAAAAATATAATAGCGTGTGCATACCTATTTATATCTATAAGTATTTTATTATGAACACGTACGTTGTATAGGTTTCTTGCAAGTGTGTACGTAGGGATGCACGTTGTTGGCAATGAACTTTGTTATTTTCTATTAGCTACTTTAGATTCTAATGGAAAGATAAATCTTGTTTTTCATCTCACTTCATAAGAAGTGAGAATACATAAAAAGATACTTTGAGCTGGAGAACGGGAGGGTTGCTCAACACTGGCTTTCTCGCGTGATCATCATCATCATCCCTGACAGCATTAACTTTTTACTTCAGCATGAGTGGAGTGGCAGACAACGTTGACTGTAAATGACCACCCCCATGAGCAGGTAAAATTCCACCTGCTCCCCTCACATCATCATGAAAATCTTTTTTTACAATCTTGCTTCATGCTCATTTCATTATTCATCTGTGTGTGTACTTAAGTAGCCTCGTCGTGTTTCGTCGTAAACTCAGCTATCCCCGATTTTCAAAGAAATATGCTAGAAAACGGTTCCAGTTTCTGAATAGGTAAAGTTTTATAATGTTCCTTTGTGTGATTTCATTCCTCCAGAGTTGTGGGATATATTTGTTTGCATCATCTGTTAATTTTTTTACTTGGTTAAAAAAACTTAATGAATGATTTGCTTTCTAAGAAAATAAACACTATATACCAAAAATAAATAAATACAATTTGACAAAAATGACGGCATTGTTAATTAGCTCATAGCCTAGTAAATATTTCAGCTCAATTTACTATAAGAAGGAGTTACAGTATTTGTCCCTACTCCCCAGAACTTGAAAACTGGACAAATCTTGTTCACATTACCCCCAATTGAAATGTAGCATTACCTAACTTATTATTATTCTTCTGTGAATACTTGATGTGAATTTATGTGGATATACAGTAAGTTTATATATGATACCAAAAGGCAAGTATAACGTGTACGTGTGAGAAGATGTGTAGATGCACACATGTTTTTACGTCTTTTCCTTGAAACAGGTTATTAAACGTACTCTATCATTTTGTTTGTTTCAAGCTGATAAACCTTACATAACTTGAGCATTTTCAGACAAGCTTCTTTTGCCAGAAAGAGTAGCATTATCATCATCAAACAGATTTGATGGAACATTAACTCGAGCCAACTTTTGTTGGGGAGACGAAGACCAAAGCGAACAGCCCACTTTGCGTGTACCCTTGATTAACAAGAGGAGCTAGCCAATACATAAAAAAGATATGAGCTTATAAACATTTTTTACACAAAGACAATATAAATCTTTTTTTGACGAACAACCTACCAAATGAGCATTTAACTCCAAAGAATATACAGAAAACAAATCGAAATAAAAAATGGCAGTGTGGTAGAGTAAAAAACAATGAAAAAACGGACAGCAATGCAATAAAAACAAGGTAGTAAAATAAATATTCTGGAATGTGATATCGTATCGGCATTAGTTTTCGAAAGAAAAAAAGAAATTTACTCAAAAACTCAGGTAGATTTTATTTACTCATTAAGTAATGAATAAGCATTTAGTGTAACCATCAAAATGAGCAAAATAAATGGCTACTGCTTACGACTTTGGACTGTGTGGTGGTGGTGGGTGATTGAGAAATGCTTACCGGACCAGAACATAGTAAAATGCATGCACAACAATTTAAAGTTTCAAAATAATCAAAACACTAGACCGTTTTGTTAGTAGATTAAGGTTATGAAAATATTGCGTACTTCTTATTTGTCTACTAGTATTTTTTACGATTTATTTTGCTTTGTCCAAATATTATGATACATTATTATATGATCGAGGATATGATAATATGATGAAGAAACTCATAAAAGTAACTCCACAGTACTTTTTATTTATTGTGATTGTTAAAATGTGCCAAATTTGTATGTAAATTGAAATCAGAGAGGAAAAGAAAAAAGAATATCTTGAAACTTTTACAACCTAAATCCTTCCAAGAATGTACATGCATATATTATAGTTTCTTTTATAGCAAAGAAACTTTTCTACACGGATAAAATGGATAAAAATATGAATGTTTTTGTATAAAGTTACTGAAGTATAATATAAAGGTGATCATTATATTATCATCATTGCATATCACATCACACAGGCGGAGAGCTTGGTTGCATGGTACACTGAATCCCATTTCGGTGAAGGAAGCTACATAAAATACATCTGAGCGCATTGAATCGACGAGAAGGACGAGCAACGGAGTTTGGTAAAAAGTGCGACGCCAGGAGGACGAGCTGCAACCAGAGCAGAACCGACTACTGCTATTCGATCTATGATCCAACTAGCCAACTCAACCCTTTCCTCCAGTTTCTACTTTCTATTTTTCAACTAGACTTGCACTGCACTCATGCAACCAGTCGATGAACTGCGGATCCACACTTACTTCATTCACACAGTTACGCAACATAGCACACACAGGCACACACCACCACCACCAGTTGGATTTTCTCAAAAATGCTTGCTGAATTGAAGGCATGTGTAGTATCTATGTAGAATATGATATTACTTTTGTGTGTGTACTTTACTAAGAAATGCATGTAGCATGGATTTTATTCCTGTGGCTTATTCCACAATAACAATATTATCCTATTTTTGGCTGTAGGATTTTGCTGAGCGAAAAAAAGAAGAAATGAAAGTCGTTTTGTCATGTTGTGTGTTTGAGAATGCAGGTCAATAGAGAAAAAGGGGGAGAAAAGTGCTTGCTCTTGCCTGTATCTCTTTGGCGCTCTCTCCACGAGCGCAAGCCTGAAGGAAAAGGATAAGAAAACTTGCTGAAATGAAATAGAATAAAATCTTATAGAGATGCCCTGTGGTTTCCTTTTTTATTCTTTCTTTTTATCTTGAATCGTCGTGATGATGATGACCCTTCTCTACTTTTTTGAGTCTTTTAAGTAGAGAGAAAGAAAGAGGGAAAGAGAAAAGAAGAAAGTAAACTGGAATGCTTTGAAAATTTGAAAACTCAATTTTGTCAGAATGGGCCATTGGCTCGATTTCTCTGTCATTTTATAAGCATTTTAATGGGAGTTCTTTCACTAACTAACTACATTCTGCTTTGATATTCATTTGAGGAGATCATTTTCCTCTTTCAAAGTGAAATAAGTTTAAAGCAATAAAGACTCTGTTATTATATATGGATGATAATATATGGCTATACAAAAACAGCCGGATATTTTTAGCTCTTTTATTTCAATTATTACAAAATGTAAAGATAGCAGGAATAGCTAAAAATAAAGCACCGATTTCTATTGAAATGAAACAATGGAGGAAAATATCTGATTGAAAAAATGTTCATATTAATGATCCACTATACATATCTTAAACATATACATATTAATTTTGCAATGCTGTCTTCTTACTAAAAATGTTAACACAAGAAGACTTCAATAAGTAAAATAAAAATGCCTTTGCTTGCTAAGTTCCCATACATAGTATCATTTTACTTTCTCTCTTTTTGAAATAGCGGAGACTAAACCAAAGCCAATTGAATAGGAGATAACAGAATAAGCCATTTTTCTCTACACAATAAACGTAGCAATTCATCTAAAACATACTTTCAATAAGATTTGATTAAGATGTTCAAGAAGCAAAAGTAATACCGTCTTTCTTGAGGCAGAAATCGATATTTTTTGTCTTGGGGAAAACTCCTCTCTATCGCTTTCACCAGACAAAACTTCTCTCCTCCATCCACACACCACATGTATCAAATCATAAAAGTACCTTAGCAGTATGTAGGTGTGTATTTATAGACACAGATATATATAGGCACCACAATATGATCTTATACATAGCTGCAAAAAATAGACAATATTTACTTTCCAACATATCTTCAAAGTATACTTGCGTATTATTTGCGTGTTGTACTATTTTTAGAGCAAAGAATGAAAGCCAATAGGGGAAAACAAGAGGAAAATGGGCTGCACTACATATAAAATTAGTATAAATGTTTACAGCATTGAAGATATACATTCTTATATATCTTAGGATTGGATAGGCTATAGCATTAAAAAATAAAATCCATTTGTTGGAAGAAAAGAATTTTCCAACAATCCAATTTTTTATCCGCTTTAATACAGCTGACAAGTGCTCTTTTTTGCTGAAGACGTTTCCTCTCGTCGATATATAATATACGAGAACAACATAAGGGTAAACACAACCCACCCACCAACAACAACACCAAACATCCTCAGCAAACACCAAAATCCGCTTTTACAATCAATCCATGTTTTAACTTTCCCCATGGCTTTCATGATGCTTTTCCGCTCTCCCACAGCTAAACTTACTAGACCGAATCCTAAAATTCTTTCTCTTTACCAGTGAGTGAGTTTCCTTTTCCCATTTTCTTAAAATATGTACTGAATTCACAATGTGCAAATATTAAAAATCCTTTCTAAATACTTCAGTATTGTTACTTACCATTGTACATATTTAGCTCAGGGCTGCTGCTGGAGGAAGACATGATCAAAATGTAATGTTGACCACGTCTCACGTTGGTGTAAGAACAAAGGAAAGAGTTTCAAACTTTCATCCCAACTGTTTTAATGTTTTTAAAATAACAATCCTTTATAGATGGCTTTGTAAATTCTTGGTAGTTACGATTTTTATTTCATTGAACATCTGGCAAAGTGGCACAATTTATACAGATTTTGCTGTTTTAAGTTCAAAACTTTTAGGGGTAAAGCTGTTCCGGTGCCTCAGAGCCTTATTTTGACACTAAAAAGTTGAAATGTGTTCCGTTGACTGTTAAGTTAATATTATTGCTTCTCATCTGAGGAATTTTCCTATTTTGTAAAACCCACACAGGTCTAGTGTACAAAACGGTTAGATTTTCTTCTTTAGGAAAACAAATCGTGATTTTGAAGGTTTAGATCGGTTGTTGTAATGCTTCATAATATGTAAAATCGAAGAATGAATGAACCTGCATTCAGTGATAAAATGAGTTCTTTCTCTGTCTGGTATAGGAAGTTCCATAATAGGTCATTTAGCTTTTGAAGAGTAAAATTTTGTCATAAATTAGTTTCTATTTCTTTATCGCATTTTGCAATGCTTAAAAAGTTACATGAAAATAAAAGAGAGAAAGTTTACAATATAACCAGAGAAAGGAATGAATATATGAATATAATGATATTATACGAGACGAACGTGACTACTACTTGGAACGATAAAAACTGCTAAAATCTCGAATTTTTAGTAAAGGATAAAATTAAGATAAAATGATTAATTCAACCATGCTCACAGTAGAGAAGAATCAAATGAGTCAATTAAAATATATATTATGCATTGATGAATCAATGAATTAATTAAAAGCAGCAGAATTAAGAACCAAAAGGCGTTTGCTATCGAGATTTTAGATGAATCCGTATCAGATAAAAGGAATAAAGTATAATAAAAACCGTACCATTTCACTTATTTGCAGCTGCATTCTTTATATTGAATTCAGTTTGTATAATAAACGAGGGCTTTGAATTGAAAATTACTGTCACTAGTACCGAACAAAAGTTGGTCAACTGGTAAGAATTAGGTTTGAGGGCAGCATTAAATTCAGATATTATTTTTTGAAGATGTACGGTACATCAACTCATAATCACGTTTCAAAATATCGCAGAGAAAAAATGGCTGCTTGTAAACCAAATAAGCCTTTATAATATATCTATTGAATAGAGAAAAAATGTCGATGAGGAAAAAAATAAAGGCAAGTTACATTCCCAACTCTGCGTCTTGGAATAAGTCAAAGTGTAAAATTCATTAATTTAATTTTCGTTGTTCTCTCTTTTCGTATAAATTTGCATTTTTGTTCTCACGAAGAGAAATTAAAATTATATATTCATTAGCAGATCTTTTGCGTCCTTTAATTTTCAAAATAGCAACATCGTACAAGAGGAAAGCAAAGACGAATAAAATCTTCATTCGCAAATCGTAATTTCTTACATACTTTTTTAAGTCGCCAATTAAAACCGCTTTAACCGTTTTTGCCTTGCTTCCTCAAAGTATTCCTAAAGCGTGCACAAAGCTTGGAATACGATAGCAGCTACTTTTTTCTATGCGAGAGGTACACAATAATCTAAAAGTGAAGTCGTAGTAGTTTTAGATGAGAAAGACGCGGATGTCGAGTAATGTGGGGCACATTAAACAAGGCAACTTATTACAGTAGACCAGCCAGCCAGCAGCGAGGACGAGACCAAAACCGAGAGAGCCAGTGACTCAAGTCATGAAATTCAATTATTGCTTCGTTATGAATTCTCTTGTTCGTCTGTGAGGGTGGTTTACTCACTCACACGGAAAGATGATGATGCAGATATGGAGAAAATTGCATATAGTTATATAAGACGGTATTTTTTACTTCCCAATGTTCCTTCCTTCCTCATCCTCGTTCCCCGCTTCTTTATCTGTCTGGCTTTTGTACATCACATTACATTAGTATTCTATTCTATAGGTATGTGTGTATCATTTGATGTTGTTTAGAAGAAGACGAAATTCAGAAATAATAATAAATAAATGAGAGAGCGAACAAGAAAAGGAAAAGAGAAGAAGGCAATATGTACCTTGGGTTGGGTTGATAATGCCAAACATTAAACCAGTTTTATATCTTTTCTGGTAACAACAAAATGGACAATCTGCTCCTGCTATTACTTCTTGCTCACACGACGGCTCACAGAAGAGACGGAAAGTAACACGGAAAGGCAAAAAAACGAGGAAGGGAAAGCAGAAAGAGGAACAACAACAGCTAGTAAGGCAAGACTTGAGCTATTTTGCAATCATCATCATCATCACTTGATGAGATGAGGGACTACTTTTCCTGTCAGGGATGTGAACAGTGCTTCCATTGAAATGAAATACGACGACGAAGAGCGTAGAGAGAGATACACATAAAAATAATAGTAACAAAAAAATGCAGGGAGAGAAGAGGAGAAGAATCAGCAGCAGTAAAGATAAACGAGGAAGGACAAACAGGAGTTTGGAAGAAAACGAGAGAAATGTTTTGTAGCTAGTTATGTAGTGTTGTAACTACTCTGGAAATGCGCTATTTAGCTATATATAAAAAGCTATAATATGGATGTGAGATGATAACAGAGAGAGAAGAATGGAGAAAATGCTAAAAACGAAACTGTGTACGCGTAGAACGTATAAAACATCAGATATAAAATCAGCATAACAAATCTCCTTTGGTCGCAACACAAAACTATCCCGAGACCAATTTTCTTCCGAACAAACGCGTAGCCAAATAAAAACAAGCTTTTTCTGACATCTTTTCTGCCACTATTGAGCCATTTATCTTTTTTTCTGGAGGTTTTATATGTGCTCCCTGTGTGCTATATTTTCTTTTTGCTTTACAGTTCTACATGCTGATGTTGTTTGTTAGTGCTCTGAGGTGGATCCGTTGCCTTTGTTGATAGTACGTTAGCGGATAGTGGTGGTGGGATGTGGGATATATGATGGCATAACAATTTACCAGATATGTGCATGGCTTAAGCCGAGAAGATTCTGCGAGGATAAGAAGAAAAAATGGCTTCGCATGCATAAATACTTCGAGTCAGTGGGGGTGATAATAGCATCATTTTATGTGCTTTCCCTTATTTGGAGGTAAAATGAATTCAGCTTTGTTATTTTTTGTATGATCTTTCTCTCCGTGAAAATGGAGAAGAGAGAACGTCACTGTCTGTACAAACTACAATAAGTGCACGGAGAAACCTGTGTGGCCGAAAGGTTTTTGGAAATAAAGCATAAAATATTCGGTGTACTTTTACTTTCACATAACACCTTTTTTTGCTTTGCTGCATTTCTTTTGTTATGAAATCCTTTATTTGGTTTTGTAGAGCTTGCATTCATAAATGAAAATGACGGAACTGTCTTTACACTTCATGAAATAAAAGGAAATGTATAAAGGTCTTTTGAATATTTCGCGAATATTTTATTCATTTGAATCTCTAAAGAGGGGGTTTATTATTTCTAAAGGTAGCTCCTATTCAAAATTGTTTGAGGGTGACAGACAACTAAAAAGAATAAGGTTAAATTTTCTGACTTACCAAGCTTGTTCCCACTCCTTCTCTTCACTCGAAGGCATATTGTCCTGGATCTTATACACTGAAATTGAGAAATAAAAGTGTTATGAATACCTCATTTGTAAAATTCATCGTAAAGGGATTCCAAAGTCACAAGTTCAGTGGTAAAAATACCTGATGAATATGGGAAATAACTTCGGTATGTGTCGCATCTTCCAACGAACGACCGTTAACCTCCAGTATCTCATCTCCGACCTCCAAATCCGCTTTGTCTGCCGGTGAGCCTACAATTGCAAACCAATTAAAAAAGTTTAAATTTTTGTGCTAAATAAACAATGAGAATCGGTCTTGATTTTGATCGTACAGAGAAAAGCAGATACGTGTAGATACATAAATATTAAACTACTAAAATACCACGAACTTTAAAAGCAAAAGAAGCAAAGCAAATAGTTTGCATAAAATTATCCATAAAATTGCATTTGTGCATGCATGACACATGTACTTTAAAATGTGTTGCTTCTCATTTTATTCATTTTGCTTGTCACATCTGCATTTATCCATAAAATAATTGAAAAGCAACTTTCACTTCTCATTTATGCTTACGATAAGTACGACCAGCAATTTATCATAATTTCAGCACTACAAATAATTCAATCCTGGAAAAACCATTTAATAAACCTGTCTGAACGAAATGATTCTTCTTATACCATAAAACCGTTATGCATACTGTTCTTAACGTTAGAAAAGATTCAGATGGTTCATATTTGTGACCTGCTATTTTTTGCTGACCCAATAACCATATAATCCTTACGGTTGTATTTCCTTAGAGTCGCATTTAATGACTTCTCTACAATAACTTCCATTTTGTTATGATGAAGTACAAGGTCATGAAAAGAACTTTGGCACTGGCTCAACAAAGGTAATGAAAAAGTACATGAACATATGTACATACCTATCTAAAAATGTTTCAACGACAGCTCAAAGGAAAGAAAGGGCCATAAAAACTATTCGTACTCTCACTAGTCCAGTTTTACGGCTTGTTTCACTACTACCACTAACCTTACTACTGCTACCGCTACCGTCTATGGTCTCGTTTTATACAAGAACAGCAATCAACCAAAAGAATAAGCATTTCATTTTCATTTCTTATTCGGCAGTGTCATGTACAGCATAAAAGTAAAGACATGAGATTATATGTTCTTTTATATCCACACATTTTACCATTCAAAATGGGTGAAACGAGAAAAGAAAACGACGGGATGCAATAGAAAGTAGTATAAAAATTCCCTTTCTATAACGGGCACACGTTCAGTTATGGAGATACTTAGTTGACATAAACGACTTGAGATAATAGTGAAATCGGGTGGAAAAGGAAATGAGACAGTTTTTTATTCTATTCAAACCATTCAGTCAAGGACTCAATTGGAAAATAAATCACGCTTTTAAAATCGAGCCATATAAAAATCTAAAACAATTAAGAGTCTGGAGAATTAGTTTCACGAGAAAAAGGTGAACGGAGGAGAAATAGGCAGGAGCTCTAATATTTTTTCTCGCTGAAATAGGTGATTTCATTCAAGTTGAACAGATTATAGAAACCTTGCGTTTCCCCACTTTTCTGGGATTCTTGGAATGAAATACCACTCAACTTTTCAACCACATGATTCCAAGTGTACTCAAAAGCGGGGAAGAAATGATCTTTACTTTGTGAAATATGGGATATAGGAGAACTCAGAAAGAACTATTCAGCTAGTGCGTTCCAATTCCAATAAATAAATTTCCGTTTTTCCATTGCCTTGTTTTTACTTTGACTTGTAGAGAATAACAGCAACGTGCAAAAGATTTTGAAATAGCGGATGCCGTTGTACGTTGTAGTAATATAGTTGCAGGCGTGTTTTGAAAACAGTGACGTATATTATGGCACAACGATGTTTGTTGAAAAGTCTGGCTGGAAGGATGTTGCGACTGATAGTGAACGGAAGTTGTGAGTAACCATCCGAAAGATGATGAGTTTCCTCATGGTTTATTGAAACAGGAAGTAGTAAAAAAGTTGGAGATGGAAATGGAGTTTTTTCGTGATATGGAATGAAATGACACACACCTAACAGATTTTTCGGAGGTGTAACGTACAAAAGTTCCATAGTACATTTAAACATGTAATAAAATTGTATACTGAATATTATTTTGTATCTAGTAGATAGAGATACTGAGATACTTACTGACTTACTTATATCTAGTATCCTGTTGAGAAGCAAGAAGGAAATTTTGCCATACGGTTTATTTATGAGAATAAAATAAGCTTAAACGCACTTATTGAAGATTGGGAAAAATTGCTGAAAACTAGTAGATAAATAGAATAACATCGACAGGTTTCTACTTCCTGGCGAAATAGCATTTACTTTACTAAATGAAAATCACTATGCTTTTAGACCAAGTATCTCTGCTACTCCAAAATTAAAAGACATGCTTTCTAAAAACAAACGTGCAAAATAGTGTAAATAATTGTTTGACATTCATTAAGGTTGTGACTGCTGGTGAAATAAAAGTGACACAAACTGCTACTGTAGATTACTTGTCTGTCAGCAGAAAGCTGCGATGCACTCTAACCTATTATATTCAGACAACTGCTGCGATGTGTCGTCGGTGTGGGGGCTCGAGAGAAAGATCGATTTTGATGTTTAGTAATGCATATAATACAATGAAAGTGTTTTTGTTAGTTGTAATCTAAAAATATTAGCGGATTACACTATTGCACTGGAGAAAGGAATTGTAAATGACAAATCAATGATTGAAGTTTGCAGTGAAATACTTATACATACAAACAGAGATTCGCCCTTTTGAGTAGACTAAATTTATGTATACAGCTACATAACGTAATTAACTGGAGACTTTACTTTCACCATAATCTCTCTGAATCTATTTAAGTATGAAGTAAAATAGAACCGTAAAACTTGCATAGAAGGAGAAACCCAGAATAAAAACAAATTTGATGTGGTTGGTTGCATCTATTTGTGTATATGTCATTAGTGAAACAATTTAGGCTATAAGAACCTCGACTCGAATACCCCAAAAAACAGCATCCCCATCTCATCCAAGTAGTATGCAGGAGCATGAACGACATTACAAAATAAAAGGAGGGAGAGAAACTAATTTAGGAAAATGTAATTGTCATAAAGAAGCATTTTTACGGTATTATGTGATAGTTCATGACAGAAACCAACTTATAGGTATTTAAGTCGGAAAACGCTATCAAGGATCATCATCCTCATCTTCGTATCTACCAGTGTACCCCCACTACAGTAGCAATAAACATGGTAGTTGAAAAAGTTTCCCCTTCGTTTTTATACCGAACCCAACATATATTATCTCAACATCAAGAAAGGAAATCTAGATTGTCTGATAATAACTATATTAGGCTTTAGAAAAAAGAGTACTTCCGCGTAAGAGAAAAATAACGTACATTTCATGTATACACAAGAAAGAAAATAGGTTTCATTTTTAGTGAGAAGGAAAGAGACAACAAAAGGCAAAAGAACAAAAATCTACCGGTTACAGCTACACCGCCATCAGAATCATCGTCAACATCAATTTCTATTATAACATGGATAAAAGGATATGTGTGTGTATGTGTAAAAGAGGTAGACTATAGCTAAATGGAAAGTGGCACAACCAGGGAGGAAAAATTACAACAACAACGGTTGTGCATGTGTGCTCTATCTCTAGCTGTCTGTTGTTCTTTTGCTAGCGGAGAAACTAACCAGAAGCAACAAACAGCATCCGCATCGTCGTCATCTCATCATCACAGTAGCAAGTAGCAGGAGAGAGAAGTAGTAGTAACAGCAGCAGCTGCAAAAATAGGAGAAACACGGGGAAAAAAAGTATTACAAACAAGTATTTCCCCGTTATCTCTCCTACTTTTTTCCATTTTCTCTACAGTTTCTGTCATTTTTACTCACGATTGAGCATCCACATATTATAAGCACTCTACTTTTTTTGCTTACTTTGGAAAAGTAAATCTATATATGACTGTACGACCACTACCACCAGCAGCACTCATGACAGCAGTACCAGCAGGCAGCAGCACTTTTTTCTGGCAACAATATAGGCACATATCCATTCATATATAGTAATTCCCAGTGTTTTATAGAAAAAGTAAGTCTAAAGAGAAAAATACTGTTTATATGGCCCATACTACATGATACATTTAGCTCTGTATTTTTTACAAACTCTTTTTTATTGCACTTTCTTCCAGTTGTTGTTATTTTGGACAGACTTAACTGGAAATGCGGTGTGGGGATGGTGGTGGATTGGCTTAACGGTGTATGTAGGTAAACTAAGCACAAAGTCCCGAAAATTTCACGGATATTATAAGCACCAAAAACAGAAAGAGGAACGGGGATGGTTGATCCAAACTAAGAGAAAAAAAAGTTTGGAAACAGTTTTTTACGATACTAGCGGAAAAAGTATATAGAGAAATGGGAAGCTGTGTGTGGTCTCTCAGTATTGTTTCCACACGTAAAAGGTAATATTATGTTTTCGTTTGTAGTATGCTTATTTCTTTACCACACACCATACCACCATCATTTTTATTTTTATATTAAAGATACGTAGTGCTACTAGCTA
Source organism: Entomobrya corticalis (assembly GCA_034694325.1). Classification (NCBI taxonomy): domain Eukaryota; kingdom Metazoa; phylum Arthropoda; class Collembola; order Entomobryomorpha; family Entomobryidae; genus Entomobrya; species Entomobrya corticalis. The sequence continues at coordinate 3,505 of JAQFYG010000791.1, read as the reverse complement.
AACATGCTACTTTTTGTCCAATTACTGTTTGCTCTAGTAAAGTTGCTGGTGTTTTTGACTGCCGATTGTCAGACTGATAGTTTAGTTTTTCTTTGGTAGTTGTCGGCCACTATTCCGGCGTTGGAGTTGGAATGGAAGGAAAGCTTTTGAGTTGAGTAAGTATTATGCTAACACAGCAGCCACCAGAAAAAAGCAAGAAAGCATGTATTGTGAGGTGTACATATCAAGTTACTTGTTTTCGGGACTTTTCTTTTCTTTCCTGTTCCATCTTTTCTCGTTTTTGAGATGTAGGATGTGGAGGCTGCTTCTTTTCTTAACAGAGAATTCATTTACGCCTGAGTGACTAATTTCAGAGAGAGTCAGGAAAATTCTCAGAATCTTACCATTATCTCAATTTTCTCTTTCAATAAGTATCGTTCTTTCAAGTTACCTACGCCAAGGTACATGCCTACGTACTAATCTATGCTGTTTTGACATTTAAGTAAGAATTATTTTTCTTAGATAACAATTCATAGTTGAAATTACAAATTAATGTATGAAAAAATACCCAACGATTATACAAAAGTAAAACTATTTATTTCGTATACTATGCCAGTAGTACTCTATATTACTTTTGTCTGTCTATTTACGTTTAATTAAACCAAATAAGTTTTAATTTCAAGCCAAATTTTACTTTATTAAATGTTTATAAGTAATAGCCTAATGATGTAAAGAAGCAAATTAGTATTAAGACTTAATCAAGTTTAAGAACGTGATGACAGACCTAGGAAGGTTCTGTTGATAAATCAAGCATGCAAGTGTTACAAGTCGCGTTTGAAGACAAATCTATTTGAGTTAGCATCTATCATTATTTAGTTTGCTTCTTTCCGATTTGCCTAATCTTGCATAAATGCTAATCCCTCTTCACTGTGTAGAGTGCTGATAACGCTTGAACAATTTGTGAGAGATTTCATCAAACTTTCCTGATTTAATAATAACAACTCATTGAAAATCGACTTGATTTGATGAAAAAAGTTCACTTTCTCCCACTGGCAAAATAAATCATACACATTTCTATCTACTAGCACATAAATTGTACTACGAAACGTTAAAATCTCAATTTTTCAGGCCTTGAGTAATACAAATACATTGTAATGCTAGAATTTCCCTGAATATACTATGCGTAAGCCAATGTAATATTCTGGGAATTACTATATTTTTTGTTTAGATGGACGGATGTACGACAGCAGAGAATCAACTAAATATAAATTTTACTTTATTCTCCATTCCTATTTTCCATCACCTTGTATTTCTTTTCCATTTTCAGTCAACCGTAATGTTGTCGGAAGTATGCTTCTAGTCGAAGCCTAGTATTCGTTATTGTGACAAAAAGGATCATGTCACTATTCTAGGTTTGTAAGGCAGCTAGAAATTCAGTGAAGTATGAAGAGAGAGAGGCAAGGGCGAATATGGGGGATACACAGCGAATCGTACATATATGCCTCTCTTCATTGATGCTACAATCATCCTTTATGATTCAATTGTATTTCCTGTTCCTCGATTTACTTTCTCCCTTTTCACCTCGAATGACAAAATGCTTACATTCCAACACTTCTCTATAAGCTCTGAAAATAGATCTAAAACTCCCAAAATGTAGAGGGGTTTATGGTTTATCTGTGTTTTCTATATTTATAGCGTTTTATTATAAAACTGTCTCTCTCTTCCCAGCATTCAAGCCTACATCCTCATTGTAAATCATATATTTATACAACTTTGTGTTCTTATTGAAACCAAAGCTTTGCATGCATGATTGCGGACGTGTCATATTCCACATGTATTGTTAAATACTTATGCTTTGTTATGTATCAAATTACAACTAATGCTTTGTACTACAAGAAGGTATTCAAAATAATGTAATGTACGTGCTTTCTCCAACTAAATATAACCACTGCCTCTTAAAGTCAGTCGGTATGATGATATAACGGTCAAAGAGAAAGGCAACCTGGCTCATCGCTGATAATATTTGTATGTGTACTTGTATGCCTACACATTTGATGTGACGCTAAAACAACAAAGAAGCATGCAAACATCTTCCTTTATTTATCCCTTTTATTGCGTAATACACGTTCTCATCAAACGTACACAATGCCCCATTCCGTAGTACCACATGTTCCTTTGTGTTTATTTCTGCTACTGGTTGAGAGCTCTATATGGATGGCTGCTGCTGAGAAGCTAAAGAATGATAAAAGCCTTAATAAACCAAGCGAGCCTTCCACTTTTTTTACTATAGATGAGTGTAAAACGTGTGTGCATATGAGCACTTTCCCGCAGAGGGTTGGGCCGCACAATTACGACGGAGATGTTCCATATAGATCCCAAAGGAAATGTAGTCTAGTGATGGGAGAGAGAGAAAAAGAGAAAGAAAGAGAAGACCAGTCACCTAGCCATACAGCAAGTTCACAGAATAAAACTGGATAGGTATACTTTACTGCTTCTTTTAGATACTCGCACACATAATATTCGTTCGTGCCATTCCGAAACGAGCAAAGTGAAAGAAGTAAAACTGTGAGTGAAAGAGAAAGAAGAAGAAAAAGAGTTGAGCAGTGAAAAGAAAGACTACTTCTTATACATACACAATGTAGTATTATCATTTCCCTCTGGTTTACTTTAGAAATAAAGAAAGAAAGTAAGGTGAAATTCTTTTCCTACTTTTTTGTCTTCTTCTTCACTTCAACTTCTTTTTCTTCGCTCCGCTCTAGTTTCTCTCCACTTTCACGAGACTGCCATTGCCACACAATATTTCTATTATAGTTATAATATTGGTAGTGTGTACTTTTTGCTTTTGCGGGTCTATTGTTTCTGAGTAGCATATATAGTCACACATCGTCGTGAGAAATCGTATGCATTAGCAACGCTCTTGGTCCTCATAAAAACTAAAACTGCCATTCCAAAGTTGTTTCAATTCCTTTGGAAAAAAATTTGCAGTACTAAAATCCTATCACTTTCCCTTTTCTTCTTTTCTATATATCTCTCTCCATTATAATAGAAACGTACCTACTTACCAACACAGTTTTTACATTGTTTTAGTGGATATTATACACACACGATTTACTTTACCTCCGAGGCTCGAGCCCATTTTCATACTCTTTTCTCATTTCTAGAGAGCATCTTTACAAGTTATATATTATGTAAGGTACTTTGGAATACAGTTCATCTTTTGCTGTAGTAAAAAAGGAGGAAATGGCGAGTTTTTCCGTTTTTCGGTAGAACTGGATTATTAACTTACAAGTTAGTATACTACTGGTAGGCAATGAGTAGTTCACAGTTACAGTCATCATTGGAATGAACTGACATTAACATTTTCCAAATATAAATGTGAGGAAAGTTGGAGCATTCGTAGAATAGGAATTTGGTTTAAGGCTTTTAGCGAGATAAAGATAAGCGGGAATGCCGGAAACGAGAAATTAAATGGATATAGTATTCATGTTTTGCCCAATTTAAAACAATAAACAAGGAACTATATATG
>JAQFYG010000790.1:0-24178 GCA_034694325.1 Entomobrya corticalis | reverse complement strand
TGACTTGTATTTGTAACTGTATGTAGTTTTTTTTAGTTTTACTTCTCTTTGTGATGATATGGATGTCAAACATGTACATTGTATTTGTTCTTGACTGTCTGCAATAAAGCCAATAATAATAATATTCCTAATTATAAAATTTGAGAGGAAAAGAGCAGTGGCATGACTAACAGCTTGTACAGTCACATACTTGGAAAAAGTATCAACGGCCAAAAAGGTAATATATATATTACCAGTTTTAATTTGATATTTGTCATGCAAAATGTATATTTCACCAGCTTGCATGCTACCAATCTTTTAAGTGTTAGGTTTTTGACGTTTTCCACAATGAACGCAATTAGTTTTATATCGAATTATGTGATTCATAAGATTTCTAATATAAAACGTAGGTTTAATTCTTTCTAATATACGTTCTATACCTGCGTGACCACCACCAACTATACTATTATCATATGCCTTTAATATTTCTATTATCATACTGTTAGGGAGAGAGATCCTAGTACTTTGAGTAAAAGGACATGTCTAATAGAGCAAATTGTCAATCACAGTAAACTTTCCTGTAAATTTTGGAAAAGGAGTACGAGCTAATGCAATTAAGACCTTACTCAGGTAAGAGTCTTTACATTGCTCCGTGAGCAGTTGGGATCGATAATGAAGACCGGGATCGTTAACCAAAGAACCAAAATCTGGCGGAACTGAATCCTCAGCAGATAAGACAGAGTCGTAACCAGGTGCTGGTTTACTAGGTGCACTAGTCGACTGCACGCATCAGCATGTACGTGTTTGGAACCTTTACAGTAAACTACAGTCAAGTCAAATGCATGAAGCTCAACAGCACAACGACTGATGCGTCCATTGTTGGAGTGCTTATGTAGGAGTAAGCTGCACAGAGAGCAGTGGTCAGTCACGACTTTCACGAGTTGACCGTGGCAATATTCGTAACATCGGTCAGTTACGGCGAAGACTATGACGAAACATTATTTTTCCGCAAAAGCCCGGTTATGTTCAGAGGAAGACAAAACGGAGGAGGCGTAAGCAATAATTACGTCCCGCCCTTCCTGGTGTTGGAAGCAGATGGCCCCAACTGCATAGTCTGATGTGTCAGTGAAGACAAAAACAGGCAGCGTCTCATCAAACAGAGCCAGAATTAGAGCAGTAGTTTGTCGTAGTTTCAAAGTTTTATAGGCAACCTGACAGGCAGGAGTCCAACTAAGTATTTAATTGGCAATTGTAAGATCGTAAACCGGTTTGGAAATCTAACTATAGTTCTCTACAAATCGTCGATAAGAGCCACAAAGACCATTAAAGACGCGAAACTCATGCACCTTAGCTGAAACGGGCATATCGTGAACTGCAGAGACTTTTTAGGGATCAACTTTAATACCGTCTGCGGAAACGATATGACCTAGAATAGGACGCTCATCAAAACAGAAGAAGCATTTGGAGTGTTTGAGTTTCAGATTGGTTTCACGGAATTTAGTAAACACTGCACGGATTGACGTGAAAAGGGACCAAAAATCATGGAAGAAGACGATAACGTCATTTAAATACAAGAATATTTGACTGACTAGAAGGGAAGCAAAAATTTTGCGGAGAATTCCATTGAAGAAAATTTGAGAGTTTTTGAGTCCCATAGGAACTCGTTCGAATTGGAAAGCACCATCAAAGGTGCAGAATCAGGTTTGTGTCGATCACGTTCATCAACCCAAAGGTTGCAAAATCCTTAACTAACGTCAATGGAGCTGAAAAAAATCATTTTGTGGAGACAAGTACACATGTTTACTATGCGAGACAGGGAATACTTGTGTTTTCATTTGGGAACTAAGTTTGCGATAGTCTACGCAAACATGTATTCAGTGTCTTTCTTCTTAACTAACAAAATGGTAGAAACGTAGTCAGAAGCGCTTTCTTCAATGATGTCAGCGTCCAATAGTTTTTGGACCTATTCTCGGGTGAGAGCACGTTCAGCAAATATACGTTTGAAGGGTGAAATGTTAACTTAAGGGGTATTCGCAGTGTCAAGGCGGAGCTTTTCAGGTCCTGGATAGGATCCTATGTCGGTTGAATGCTGGAAAAAGATGTCAGAGAATTCTTCTATGAGAGAACAAACTTCTGACGTGTGTTGCGGGTGGAGTTTAGGGTCAAGCTTGACAAAGTCGGATGGAGAAAATGGGGTAGAGGAACAACAATGAGGGCAAGAATGGGCTACATACACTTGTTAAATTTCGCTGACCGCACCAATGTAGGTAAATGCGGGTACATGGACGGTAGTACGGTTAGGATCAAAGATATGAATCTTGAAGACAAGAGATGATGGAAGTCGGACTGGTAGGCTTATCAAATTGTAGCGCTGTCAAAACTGATTGCAAGGGTCAAAAAGTCCCGAGGATATTGGATAAGCGCGGTGACAATCGAATCACACATTGGAGGAATGACGATCGCATTTGGAATTCAAATGTTGGACTTGGTGGGAGTTAAGGATATAGAATTTGTCGGAAGTTCCTGAGACAAGGCACTAGAAACAATTGTTGGAGACGATATGATGGAGCAAGTCCGCGCAATACAAATGGTGTTAAGACTTTAGACTAATGATCTTTTGAGAGTCTAGGTAAAATCTGGATGCTGGATGGAATTAAGCCAAAAAGTATTGAGGGTAAGAGTTTCCAGGGATAAACAAGACTGGTTTGAAGCTTAGTAAGTACGTCAATCAGACGTGGAACATCTACTGCTAACACAGGGACTGCGTGACGAGAAGTACACATAAAAGAGTGATCGAGGAATACTAAAGTAATTTCAGTACGAAATTTGCATTATGAACTGCCGTCTTTAGTTCAGAAGTTTAGCTAACGCAGATAGAAGAATGGAAGTACTAGCACCTGAGTCTACTAACACGTCATTGGAGTGATGAAAAAGTTTACATCGTATGATGACGAGGTTTTGAAAATGGGTAGAAGTCGGAGTGACTATTGACTCGTCGATTGTAAAGCCAGATTGAGAAAAAAGTAACCAACACTTAACCAACATAGGTATTAGGAAGTTCTACAAAAGCTTATGCTACAAATATTTCACCCTGATCACCGATCACCAGCTACTCCTAATGATTTTTGTTGCAAAGACCTAACTCCCATCATATGCAGCATCACGGTTGCATCACTAAAGCGTGTACCTTAGCCAGTGTAAGTACGATGTGCAGTACCGCCGAACAGACCAGCCAGTGACACATCTTCAGTAGACGACAAGACAGAATCTTTTGCGGGTCAAGTTGTGACGGTACAACTAGTCGTTCTGCCAGTTACCGCAGCAACCATCAATAAAGCAACAGGTGAAGATCCAGTTCCCTCCAAAGTTGTCAAGTTTGTGAATTCCGATCGGCCCAATCAACTTTCAGAAGCAGATAAAATTCTAAAACATTTTTACGCCAAGCCGGACAAGTTTACCATTATTTAGGACGTGCTTCTCTGGGGAATTTGCGCTGCAATCACAGAATCCCTCCGCAACAGAAATCCTCCAACAACTCCATGACTCTCTTCTTGGCATCGGCAAGATGAAGTCAATCACCCGTCATTTCGTCTAGTTGCTGAAGATTGACACTGACATTAAAACAGTCAACCAGAACTTTGTTCAATGTCAACAGCAGCATCCTGATCCAGCCGGCGCAACCCAAGACCCGTGGCAGTTTTTTCGGTTAGGGTTAAGCAATGTTGACCGTGGAATTTCGACATAAACACTACACCAAAATGCTGTACTTGACGAGTACTATCAATAAAGCTATTTTTCGGCACCGGAAACCACTCCTAATTTTCGAATTTTTTCACATTATATGTTCTGTAGCACTATAAACATTTCATATGGCTCTACAAACATTGTAAAGGCTTCGCCCGACAAGCAGGGGTCGAACACCCCTGCGCTGTCGCCCCGGGGGCTGGCGAGCACAGAGAGCGGAGCGACCGGAGCCGCCCCCGGGGCTAGTTGCCGCTGCTAGTTCCGGAAAACTGTATCTTCTATATAAAAATCCGCTGGCCTAAGGCCTTGTCAAGTGTACACAGTTGAAAGAATACATTTTGAGTAAAAAAAGCAATTTTAAGCTTAATTGCCGTTGAGTTTTGAGAAATATGATGGAAAATTTCGAAATTTTAAAATTGATTTGTGCGTTTTAAAAAATAGCTCCAATCGATAGTACTCATCGAGTTCAACATTTTGGTGTAGTTTTGATGTCGACTTTTTAGGGTCAACATTGCTTTATCTAAACCGTTTTTCAGCGCCCTTGGCAGCGACGCCACATGGCTTTCGCAGGCCCACTTTACAACAAAATGTGGCTGTGGATGTTTGCTCCAAATGGGCACTAGTGTATTCCATGGAAAATGACACCACGTCCACAGTAGTCCTGGTGAAGCTCGCATAAGTTATCTGTCGGTTTGGCATTCCTGAGGAGATCTTAACCGACAATGGACGGCAGTTCTCTTCTTCCAAATTTGCCCGTTTCTGCCTATCACGGTCGAACCGCAAAGCAGAAAGGTTTGTCCAAGCCCTAAGGAACACAACGGTTTTGGAGAAGACCAATGTGAAGTAGAAACTGCTAAGGCTCCTGATAACATATCGAGTTATTGCACATTCCACAACAGCAACAACTCCGGCAGAGCTACTCCAAGGAAAGGAGCTCCGAACAACACTTGACTTGGTTCGCCCCAACGTGAAAGTCACTGTCGATCAAACACAAGCTAGAAAGGAGAAAGCATAAAACCACGGAACAAAATCCGCCGGTTCTCCTCTGGTTAGGATGTGTGGATCAAGATCTTTTCCAAGAATAAAACATGACGTTAAGGGGTCATCCTACAAGCTTTAGATCCTAATACCTATGTTGTTATAGCTGGAGAGACGGAGATTGGTCGTTATGTTTACCACTTCCTTGCTGCAGCAACTCGCCAGCAACGACTAGTCCTAGAGAATGAACCATTTTGTCCCATTAGAAGCAAACTCCGTCATCGTCGCCAAGCCGCTACCAAACATCGGCAGCGTCACCGCTAGTCAGCTTAATACGTCTTACGCCGACACCAAGGTCACGCCTTGTTCAGCAGCAAGAAGTCCTACAAGAACTGGCTCCACCGCCCTCAGCACCAGCAGCACCAGAGCTGCAAGCAACACGCTCTAGTCTTTTAAGACGTGAACTCAAGTAAATCACAAGACTTGACGTATTATAATTCATTCATTCGATTTATTAAAGTGATATTTAATTCAGTCTTTTACAGTCTGTTTTAAACATATATCACTCAACGATAGACTCAAGAATTTACAAAAATACTTAAGCAAGTCTAAAGTAAAAGGTAATTCCAAAAATATAAAAATCATTCCACATAAATCCGAATCGTAACCAAAGATCAAAAATTAATTAAGAAAAAACAGGTCATATTAACGTTCCATTTTGTAGCCATAATATTCATTTTATATTACAAATTTTGTTAGGCTCAAATCAGTGAAAAATGACATACCCATTACTAAGTAATAGACAAAAAGAAAAAATTCAACAAGCCCATACAAAGGGCAATGCCCAGAAAATAAGTTATACAAATGATACAACGATTGTAAAAATAACAACGTGAGTCTGGTAGATGTTATAGCCACAGCTTGGTCTTTAAAATCAACATTACTAACACAATTAAACTCAAATGCTGGAACACAACTAGGACAAGACCAATTCCTATTCTCTTTTAAAATATCATAAGTGTTATCGCTCATAGAAATATTGCATTTTTGTCTATGGTAAAAATTAAAACAAAATAACCACTGAAGAAATCCGCGTTGTTTACGACTGCTGCTTCTGTACTTCCGAGACTTCTTGAATACAACGGTGTAAACGATGTCTTCATACTTCATTAGCATCTCATCGCTTGTTGCTGTCTCTCCACATAGTGCGCAGCTTGGTCCTTGACAGTCATCATCGTAGTCGTCATCCTGGTCTCCCCATTGCATTTCCCAAAGTATGTAGTCTTCGAACACATCATGGTATGGTGGCAGAAGGACACAAAATTATTTGCCTGTATTAGGCTTGCGGCTTAGCGAGAGAGTGTTGGTGTTGGTGTGGTGGTGGTGGTTTTTGATGAGCTCTTCAATGAGCACGCTGCACCTATACAAAACACATTGACCATGCTTCTCCTGCAAATTTCACAAAAGTTCTCCAGTGCTGGAGAGAAACGGGCAACGTAAGTCACCATCACCGTTCCCAAAAGCATCCTTTTTACGACAAATATCATAGGCTACTGTAATAATACTGTTATATGTTGAATGATTATCTGTCTTATGAAGCTAGATTGCTCATGTAGAGTACCTTATTGGGAACTGTCGCCTGCGCAAGCTGCACTTAGATAATGTAAGCCTACCTTAGCTTACTCCAGCTGCAGCAGGCATCTTACTCTAACTTTATTTAAATTTAAATTTGACTTAAGTCCACTGTTGAATCCGTAATCCAAGGCAAATATTCTCGGGATTACACAATACTGAAGTTAAACTTAGCTGGTTAGTTCAGTTGTGCTAATCCGGAATCGGTTATTGTCACAATGGAGTCCATCTTTGAATTTTTTTATTTGTAAGAGCTACGGGATTTAAAATGTAATGTGTAATTTGTTTCTGCGTGAACGGTACACGTTTTTTAAACGGAGATAATTTTGACTTAGAAATCGTCAGTGAAGATTGCACCTGCGGTTGATGTCACGGGTGTTGGTACGTTACGACCGTTTATGTGGCAGCTATACAACAGCTTGTATCGGAAGGTTTGAAGTAGCATGATTGGCGTCATCGAAAAAATATTTGGGGTAGTCATCGGTTCTTTTGGAGACGTCAATAAAGCGGTATTGGCAGTGCCATGTCACTTAAAGTTCACGTTGAAAAACTAGCCACTTATCTACATAAACAAATAAAATAAAGATGTATGGGCAGTTACTCCTTATATGTTCAGTAGGAACTATGGAGAACATAGTTGAACGAACGTATTAGTTGAATGCAAATAAAGCAACGCAAATTTAGCTAAATAACATTAACGGACACGTATTTAGTTAAATGATAATTTTTGAGGAAAAGTCATTTTATTAACAACAAATAAATCTGAAAATTATATACCATTTTGTTAGAAAAAGGGTTTGCATACAGGTCCTGCTGAGATGCGTGTAAAGAGATCATTCTTTAAAGAATCTTTATGTTACACAAGATTACATAATTATTTAGTTAATTTTGGAATTCATTGAATCAAAAGGCTCATCACTCCCATTATTATTTTATATTAGAATTATCGTGAAACCACATTTAAAGATTATTAAAAACGGATTAACGCAAGATAATAATATACCAGCGCAAGTGCACTTTATCCAGCATCCAACTTAAATTAAATTTGAATAAGTAAAATACATTAAAGACGAGATTCATTTATCCTTTCTTTAATAGATCAATTTGGGGACCAACTACTGTAAATTTCCGAGAAGCAATGACTCCCCCAATGGAAGCCAGTTCACTAATTGTAAGAGAGACAGAACAACAAACTATCCAGAGTGAACTTTGACTCAATGTCAGCTTTTACTTAAGGAATTTATAACGTCAATAATACACAGAATGGTAACTTAAAGCTATTAATACGTGGGCTGTTTCATATATTTTGCAGATTCAAACTTCAACCATTCCAAGCCCGTACTCAAATTTGCTTTTACGTACGTTTGCATTAGACATTGACGCAAATATTTCATGAGTGACCAACACCCCTTATTGCTTTGTTACAGAACAGTGGGCGTTGATAGTTGACCTATACCTTCACACATTTTTATACTTCGTCTCCTATGGAAATCCTTCTCCCATTCAAACACACCTTCGTAGTTGGAAACAAAAAGTAATTTAGAGGGACGAAGGCACAGTTGCTCACACAATAACGGGGCTAAATTTAAACTGAATTGCTTACCATCTTGTTGGCAAGCTTTTCAGTTTTGCAATTAGCATGACCGCAAAATCAGGACATGTCACCATTTCAACATGTAAACCCAATTTTTAAAAGGAAAGTTTTAGAATTTTCAAGATATTTACGAATGCTATTGCCACGGTAACTGACTTTATTTTCGACACTAGTTTGACACCATAGCGTACATGCTGCACTAGAACAGAAGCGTCAAAAAAAATTTGGAGACAGATTACAAATGCCTTCCCTTGGATACTCCACACTGCTTAGTAGCAACTCTGATGATCTGTTTTTGTGCTCAGTTGCAAAGTTGAACATTTGGCTATCACATACAATGACATTTTGAAAGACAAAAAATCAGTGTTTTATTTATTTTTTATTTATTTATTTATTTCAAAGATTTCCAATTTGAGAAAAATAATACATAACTCACAACAATAGTTTACACTATAGTTGAAGGCGTTGTATCACAAATAGTAAGAAGACAAAATTTAGAAAACAAGAAAACAATATAAAATAACCGACAGAAGAGACACACGCAGCCACACAGGGCGCATTGCAAGAAAGAAAATTAAAACATGATAAACTATACATAAGAATTTCTTTAACATCTTAATAAACTAGGAATTGTTGATCTTCTGTATCTCTCATATTTAACTATGGCAAGTCTGTATTTATATTTGTATTTGTTGTAACGACAACTTGTTAAATCTTTTCTATTGGTTTCAAAACCTTCAAGCCAATGCTTCAATCTATTATTTTTTTCTAAACTTTTTCCAAACTTGAATAACAATTTGTTTCTCCTTTCTTCAAGAGGAGTAATATTAACGACTCTGCATATAGAAACATATTTATTTTTACTTACGTATTTACCTAAGATTATGGCTATCACTCTTTTTTCTATACGGTTTAGTTTCTCAATATCTGCTTTTGCTATACTGCTTGACCATAAGACACTGCAGTATTCCAATATGCTACGAATGTGCATAGTGTACATAAGTTTTAATTGATTTTTGTTAAACCCGTTTGCTTTGAGCTTTCTTAAAATAAACCTTTGGATGCCTTTTTACAAATAAGATCAATATGATCTGTCCAGTTACATTTTTCATTAATGGCAACACCTAATAGCTTTGTGATTCCTACGTTTGGTAAAGTTTGGTTATTTACAGTGATATTAATTTGGCTATATTTTTTTCCTTTCGATTTGTCAATAACTACGACATAACTTTTTGCAGGGTTCAGAGACATCTTATTTTTTATCATACAATCATTAAGAAAATTAATACATTCATTCATAACTGGATTCTCACCATATTTAACGGCTTCTGCTATTACCATATCATCCACATACGCGTTCATCAAATTACTATGACTTTTGAACTTATTTTTAAAACTAATTAATATTCTGTTGATTAAAATTATAAAAATTAAAGGTGCTAACTTTGTGCCTTGTGGAGTACCATTAGCAATATTAAGAAAACACGACATTATATTTTTATCCTTAGTACATTGCATACGATTTCTGAGAAAATCTCCTAACCAGTAGACATCATGTTTACAAATGTTTAACTCCAACAGCGCATCTATAAGAACATTATGATCTACAAGATCAAAAGCTTTTGAGAGATCAAGCAATACTAAAATAACATACGTATTGGGCTTGTCAAGGGATTTTAATATGAAATCGTATAAGGAAACTAAATAGTGCGCAGTTGATGACTTTTTAATGGTACCATACTGCCCTTGTTCAAGTTGGTCGATTATCTGATCATAAATTTTAGTATACATAAAGTTTTCCATAATCTTACTGTATACATCCGTTTGCGTTATTGGACGTAGATTTTCAATACTGACAAAATTAGGGTCTTTTAAAATTGGAGTGATATACCCCCTTTTCCATAACGACGGTACAACATAATATCTAAAACTAAAGTTTACTATGTGAGTATACATCGGCACTAAATGAATAGCAGCTAGCTTAAGTAACTTTACAGGTAAACTACCTGGAACATTTGATTTGCGTATATTAAGAGTTTCAAAACTCTTAAGTACTTGTAGCTCGTTTGCTTGTAGTAAAGTTTTTTCTGATACTGTATTGTGCATAATATTTTCTATGGGTCTGTACTGGTTATTAATTTTGGTGAAATGTTCATTTATAAGGTTCAGCGTTGAGTGTGCACTTGTTGAGTTAATGGTTAAACCAACTTGTTCAACCACGGACGGCCTGTTTTTTAACCCACAAATGGATTCAGCAATTTTATAAATATTATTATTATTCTTTTTCAACTTGTTCTGTAAGACTATACAATTATTGGCTTTAGCTTTTTTAACTATTTTTTTCATATTATTTTTCAACAGTTTATATACAACACGATTATTTTTATGTTTTTTAATTTGTTTACTTAAGCTCTTAATCTCTTCAGTTACCCATGTGCATTCATTCATTGTAGTAATTTTCTTTTTTTCAGGGAAACAAATATCAAAAGCAGTATGCAGGTGTAAGTTTAAATAAGCGACTTTAAAGTCGATACAATTTGATTCATATAATGGTTCCCAGTTAGTGTTTTCGACTAAATACCCAAAATTAGCTATATTGCTTATGTTATAATCACGGTAATATATAATTTTATTAGTACATGGGCTAATAACTAGTTCAACTTTAGGTAAAAATTCTATTCCAACATGATATTGTCGCCCCTTTTGTAATGGATTGGTTTCCTTTGGACCAATCTGGACACAAATGGAGTACCATTTGTGTATATCAGAAAATATTAAATCTAATCTACTTTTAGAATTTTTAACCTGATTAATGAAAGTCGGAAAGTTAATAACTTGCTTAAGGGAAGTACAATTTGAAAAACTATATATATTTGACCACCTATTGAAATCACCCATAATTACAAATTTAGGAGATTTATATTTTCTTTTGATTTTATCATATGCATCAAGTAATGCAGATAAAAGTTCATATTGTACTCTCTTTGGACTTGATGGTGGAATGTATACACAGGCACATGCTATGACAGAAACCGTTTTAGGTAAATACGATAGTCTCAAAAGTACCCATGTTATTTCAAATTCTAACGAACCACTTTGAACATAAGTATTAAATTTGACTGCAGGTAAACTGCTACGAACTATTATTGCACTACCACCACCTTTTCTATCCTTTCTTATATTTTCAAATACATTATAGTTCGGTAAAGCGATGGTTTTATCATCGCTTCCCCAAGTTTCTGTCAAGGCAATAACATCATAATTATTGCAAATGATTTGTAAGGTATCAAGTTTATACGTATTCATGGAGCATACATTATTGTAATAAAATCGTGGAAAAATAAAATTGTTTTGACTGGTTATATTTATATGCACTTTACTATTATTAAAGGATTTTTCCTTTTTTATGCTACCTCTCTTAAACCTCTTCTTTTTTCTCTTTACATTTAATCCGATTAACTTCCAAAAATAAAAAGGATTCATAGAAACGAAAAAAAACTTAAATCTACTTTAGTACTTATCTTAATTATTAGTTGGTAATGCGTCGCTGACTTGATTCAAGTATTCTTTCATTCTTTGTTCTTTGACTTTTCCCACAAGAGTATTGACTTGCTTCCGAAGAAGCGATGGAGCTGATGAGTATTTTTGTGCTGATGTAGTAATGTTGCTTATTGTTGACCGCCCTTCCAAAAGTAGTTCAAGTAGTTTGTCATTTGAAAGGTGTCCATTCCCAATCTTTAATGCTTTCCAATCCTTATATGACGACTTTATTTCTTCTTCAGTTATCAGGTCATGCGATTTATCATCAAGGTGGATAAGGACATCTGAATGCATTGTTTCTGAGTTGACTGGTGATGCTTTATCAGGGCTCATAATTATATTTTCTCGAACTGATGATGCAACCTCCGCAAAAGATGATGATGATGATAAGCTTTTTCGGTTTGACCTTTGACCTGACATTTCATTTGAAGGTGGAAAGGTGGGTTTGCCGAGGTTTTTTGTTTCATTGTTGGAAAACGATGGGAATTCTTCAATGTTCTTTGGACATAACTTGACCTCATGACCTCTTTCACCACAACGGTAACATTTTTTGGATCCATATTCAACTTTTACTTTGATAATGTCAGTGCCAACATCGATTTTCAAATAATTTGGAATGTTCACTGTTTCACTGTTAAGCACCATTTTCACAGTTAGCGTATGTGATTGGATGTGCTCAAACCCTGCTGGAAGATCTTTGAGCAGCACTCTTTGAAAATTGCCCTTTATTTCGCCATATTTGCACAAAATCATTTTCAATGGTTCGTACGATTCAAGAACAGGAACTCCTTTGATGAAAATGTTTTTCACTGCAGGTGCATAATATTGCAGAGTAATTTCAATGCCTTTAATCACTATTTTTTCTTTCTGAAGAACAGTATCACAGTCAATACTTTTGTGGAAAAAAGCTGCATAATTGTTTCCGGCAATTTTGCTAAAACTTTTTATTTTATTAGCACTCACAATATTTGCCAAAGCCTTAAGGTAATCAACAATATTGAGATCAGGATGAGATTTAAGTACAATCCCATATAAACCAGATTTTTCATCACCCATTTCAACACAAGTTCACAAGAAGGCCTAAGCCTTCAACACAAAGTACCTCACCAACAAAACACAAAAAAATACTCTGTTGTCACACAGAGCTACAAGCACGTCTGGTTTGGTCGGATCCACAGACAGGAATGACACACACTAAATTTAAAAAGTTTAGCCGTGGTATGATATGTTGTAACTATTTTAATATAAAACAGCAATGCAAGTAAATAATCCCAATTATAAATAATTAATATTACATATTACTGTGCTTTCCTAGTACGCTGGATGAAGAATAGAATGTGATTACCTAACTTAAAATATTGTAAGTTTTCCTGAGATTTAAAATTGAACTATATTTGACATTCAGTGGTGCTAATGATTCAATTGTACATGATGCAAATTGTAACGGGCACTAGAGGCCATTGATTTCGGGTTTTGAAGATTTTTGGATTCGGATCACGAGTAAAGATGTTATGGTACAGTATGCAAACAAAAACTGGGTAAAGAGCAGTTCAATGTCGGGTTTTGAGATTTTCTTAGATTCGGGTGATGAGTAACAGGCCATACAGCTGTGGGGGTCCCGGCCCGCGGGGCGATTCGCCTCCACGTTGAACTTTTTCAGAAATGTATGGCCATCCTCTCTTTGCCACATCGCTTCGTTTCTTTGGATATTTGACTGGCAATTTCCTTCTACAATCGTTGAATAGTGCTTGGAGCACTTCGCTCTATTTGGCTATTGCTATCGGTGTCAGTCACGTCTTGACTTTCTAATCTAGCTCCTGCTCCAATTCTTTTTCTCGATGTTCTAGCGCAAATATTAATCTCTAAGGTGGGCACATAAGACCTAAGCGGAACCACTAGTTTTTTTTCTTTTTTGCTGTTTTAAAGTCTATTACGTTATACGGTGCAACTAAGTTTTACAAATGATATTCTGGTTGTTTGTGTGTGTATTAATCACCCCTGAGAGAACGCCGGAAGTTTTGAAGCTATGCGAGCTTAAGCATGCTGTTCTTCCTGAATAATCATTTTTATCATTTTAAGAGACGGACGTATTTATGCTAACTCAGATCAAATCAATCAGATTTATTTGAACGAAAAACGTTTTTTGGAGTTTAAGGTTCAAACATGTCAAAATTAGATGCCTAATTTGGTGGTGAAAGTTCATCTCCAATATAAGTTTAAATAACATTAGCAAAAACATGTTTAGTTAAATGTGTCTGCCCTGTGAATGTGAAAGATAGGCTACAAATGACTAATCTCCTTGGCAAGCGCTGACTGATTACCGAACCAGATGGTTTTCCCCCCATTCTTACAATAAAAGGACTATATGCTTACTATCAAAGAAAATGGGACAGACTGAATTGACATATTGCTATTTTCGGACAGTATAAATTATATAAAAATATGTTTTTGTTGTCGCCCTGACTGTTAATAACTTAGAAGTTAAAATATTCCTAAGATGTATTATTGTAAGATGTATGTATGTATGCTTATGCATTGTGTATACGCTGTGCCACTAGAATGAGACACTTATAGGGGTCCTGTTTTACTTAACATGGGACTTTGTATATAATATGCTTAGCCATTCCATTGGTGCATTATGTTAATGCGTTTTTATAAATAAGTTATCCTTATTTTTATTTTGACTAATTATATGTATCTAGATCCTAATGGATTATACTAATAAGCTTATGATGTGATTGAACTGCCAAGAGAATGACGTGCGATGTTCTCATTTTTTACCAGCTCAAATTTAAGTTCTTTGTCCTTTTCTGTTTCACGTATTGATAAGCCATTGAACTTTTTAACGTTATAAGCATGCACCTTGATCGACAATAAAAAGGCGAGGGTGTGTCTTCTAGTTATCACCTGTCTTTGTTTGAAATCAGCCAAAGGCTCTTTTACTTGACTGACTAGCGGTTTTTCGTTGTTTAGAAGTTTCCATATCCATTTCGAATAAACTCCTCCGCTTTTACATTTACCTTATTAACTGGAAATAACTAGTCATAAAATGAAAGTCATAAAGTGAAATAAAAGTCACGCATTACAAGTTAGCATTTCACATAGAGCAATCTTCCTCTCAATCACTCACCCACAGTTTACGCACAGAGATCCTCAATTCGCCCCATCCTAACCCATTTCTACTTTCCTCCGCAAAATCAGACTTCTTCATCTCGACATTATCAAAATCCTGTTATTACCTACTAACGAGTGCACCAAAAGAAAACAACTTTCTATAAAATGCAAATATTCTTCTCGTACTCAAAAATCTTCAAGGTGTATTTGTATGATAACTTTTCAGTTGATTAAAAATGTGGTAGATCCGATTTGATGTCCGTCAGGTGCGTTGGTGTCTTCAGTGATGATTGACTTTAGATTCCTGTTCCAGATTGAAGGTGTCCATCATATTTCATTTTTTATGGGAAGGAGCTTTTGCTTTTGCAATTGCTTTGACATTAAATTTGTTGGTTTGCTTTTTGGTTATGATTCCTTAAACAGCTTGACCTGCAGGTCGAGAAGATCCTTTGTTAGGTAACAAACATTGGTTCCGCTTCATCACCAGAACTTGTTGCTGGAAGGAGAACCGTTGGATGCGGAAGCTAGTTGTGAAGGAGTCGGCTCCGGAAAAGTAATATTTGTACTTAATACTGGAGGTGTTAATTGTTTAATTATTCCAAAAGCATTGTTTTTACTATTCCCTCCGTAAAAATGTATTGAGGGTGTCGAAAATAAATGCTTTTGGGAACGGTGATGGTGACTCACGTTGCCCCGTTTCTCTCCAGCACTGGAGAACTTTTGTAAAATTTGCTGATGAAGCATGGCCTCTGGCCACATGTTCTCCCAATGTATTTTGTATTGGTATAGCACAACACACAGCCACGACCACCACCACCAACAACCAACACACTCTCTCGCTAAACCTTAAGCCTAATATAGGCAAAAAATAATTTGTGTCCTCCTCTTCTCTCGTTTGTAAAAAGTTTAATTTGTGTTTTATTTAAATAAAATTATATTTAAAATTACACCTCCTCCACAACTACAAAAAGTTCATTTTGCACCATCCTCTGGCACTGATCCTGCGACTTACCTGCTTCTGAAAAGCATTTAGATAGTGTTTGAGGATTTTGGGGGCAAGTAAAAGTTGACTTGCTTGACCTGACCTTTTTTTAACCCCATTTCACAACAGAGGGCATAACATATATTTTTATTATGCTGGCACAATATTACTCTTTGTTTTGTGTTCGTGAATCCAATGATTGTACACATCATGTATTAACAGCTTGATAACAAATCTCAATAACTAAAGATTCCACCACTATTCCATACAGACAATATTTAAGTTCTTACAAATCTCAATATGATTTCTATTACTAACGGGTTACTAATATTGGTTTCTCAACATCTTTTTTCAATAGTGACAGGAATACTTGTTTGTTGTTTTGATATTTTTTAAGACTAGAGCACGCTACAATACTCTGATATACTATGTATATGTAAGACATACATTTGTAAAAGTTGGGACCATAAAAAGCCTAATAAATTCAAGCGACGTATTAGATACAGTTTTTTGAGAGCTTTTATGATAAATGTGATCGACATGTTTGCTTTGCATTTCAGTTGATTTCAATGTAGTAATTTGTTACATTAATAATTGGTATCAAGTGACCGTCCATTGTATATTTACATTGCTGAAACGCTAATCAATATCAATAGAGTTTTTAATTACAATGACATTGCTGCATAAGTATAATGCACATGATCACCATACATATAACTGTTGTGGCAATGTTAAAGTCTGTGTACATACTGACTTTTGTCACGCGCAAACGGGTGCAAAGGTCTCATAAGATTTTTTTCAAGATCGGGATTATTTAGATATCCAAAATTAGGTGTCATCCATCCTTGATCCCACCTGAGACCTCTCTGCTATACAATGGACACGATCACTATCAGGACGTGAAGAGTTTGGAATAGTTTTTTAGTATATTATATAGAAACGTTCGCGACGACAAGTCGAAACGTGCCCACTATATCTACTTGACCTCTACACGGTGTCCACTTTATGCACGGTAGTTAATAGGTAAAACCTATACCGGGGCAAGGGAATATTTAAATCTGTCCACTATTGCTACTTGACTACTATTTGCATGCCCACTATATCGAGAGTCAACTGTAGTACAAACCGTTTTATTCATTCCCTGAGCCTTGTCTTGAAATACTTGTCGCTGATGATCTAACGTGAAAAAAATCCACGATCCCCACGGAACGAGAGGCTCTCCCAGTCAGAGAGTGAGAGTTACAATCAGAAGAGAGTAGTCTGACCAATGTGGTCATTTTTGCAATCAAAGTTTGACTAGGAATTGATTGAAACGTACGTGACATTGAAGTCAAAGTTTCGATTCAAAAAAACTTATTGCTTCTTCCAATCTAGTGGCTTTAATATTTGACTTCCCTTATGCTAGGTTAATCACTATAAAATATGTGGACTGAAAAATTTGACATTATTAAGATGTTAATGTAGCAGTTAATAGTAAATTTTTTAACGCTTAATGAACTGTGGTACAACTAACGCTCTGATGTTAGTTGTAAGACAGCTCCTAGACCCTGCACAAAACGTTGGGGTTGAATCTTAGGGCAGGACAGAAATTGTTTTTTTACTTTTTCGACTTTTTAGGACTTTTTAACTCTTTTTGGTTTTTGAAAAACCTATTAGACTTAGATTTAGAAAAAGTTTCGAAAAAATTGGTATTTTTTACCTAACCTAACCTGACTATAATAAGATTGCTGTTGATCGATAAGGTTTGGTAAAAAAATACCAAAACTGTATTAAAAAGTTTTCAAAAACTAAAACGCGTTAAAAAGTCCTAAAATGTCAAAAAAAAGTAAAAAAAATAGCTAAGCACCCTAGCTAAGTTCCAATTGAAAGTTCGGGTTCGCAGTATTTTTTTCGAAGTTTTATGACTTTTAAACACTTTTTGGTTTTTGAAAATATTTTAATACTGTTTTGGTATTTTTTACTTAACCTAAACTAATTATAACATAGTTATATAAGGTTGGGCTAAATTATGTTATAAAACAAATAACATGAATTTTTTCCTAAAAAGTGAAAACATACTGCGACCCCTTTGCTGCACATCAACCCTTTAAAACCAACTCATGAAAAAGGAGCTTATTAGACTATTAGACTAATAGCAAAACTATTAGAAGCTGCCTTTTTATCGCTGCGTGGCATCAGAGAAAGTATGAAATCTTGTCATATCTGTTCCTGATCCGTAACATATGCCGAACCTGCCAGGATAGTGCTTAAGTTTCGAACATTAAAAGTTAATTTTGTGACCGTCTCATAATGATTGGAGATTTGTATTCTGTGAATTGTGGGATGATGTTCATTTTATGTGTGCACAAGGCAAGCACAACTACGAACAGGAAAGACTTGAGAACCGCATCTAGATTGGAGAAAACGTTAATTCAACCAGTGTCAGAAATCGCGAAAGACGACCTCCATACTTCCATATACGAGATTCGATGCTCCATGGTGGACTTCGAAGAAGAAGTCATTAACAGCAACATTCTCCAACATTCTTCGTACCAGGCCGCAGCTAGTCTTGAAATCAGGCTGACTCAAAACAAGATCAAAACAAGGGTAAGAGATTCTTGCCAAAAAAAAAATCACCTTGCGCCCTTAAAATTTGAAAATAATCTACAAACTAAGATATGTGGTATTGTGCAACTTGGCGTAGGAAAAGAAATTTCTTTGTTCCCATATTTGGTTGCTTGAAGCAATTGATTAGACTAGAATATGAGTAAAAAGTATAACTAAGCTAAGTCAGTAGCTGGTACCAGCATTAAAATATTACGCGTAAGTCAAGTTCACTTTTTTATCAAAAAATTTTTTGCAGCGTCTTAAGGAAAGTTGTATATCTAGAAATTTTTAACTTTGTTAAAAAAACCAAGCCGCTCAATACCCCACATCCTAGTTTATTGATTTTTTTTCAAATTTTGAGCATGGTTTGGAAGATAACTTTGGTTAGATCTTGTGATTACCAATTATAGATTACAAAAAAATCTAACAGAAGTTTGTGATTTAGATTAATGAGTACTTTTCAGCGAAAAAATGGAAGACTCAAAATTAAATTTTCAGATTACAGATGGACCAGGTTTATTTCTCATTCAGACTAACACTGATGACTGTTTTATTCGCACAGAGAAATTACAAAATGTCATTAGCATATTAAATTCATTATATAAATTTATACTTCTTATTGACGCTGATTGCGTAAAATTATAGTTGTATGATGAATAAACAATAACTGCTACATTATTTTGAAGTTACTGCAATCATTATAATTTCAAGAAACGCTTCGTAATATTGAGAGAGGTGAAAAGCAAAGTTTTTTCTACACTATATAGTAAACAACGTTGATGTGGTTGTCGGTAATAACATAAAATATTTCCTATGATTTTGATTAATGATTACAGATTACTTAAATCTTCCATGACTGTCTTTGATAACAGATTACTTAAATCTTCCATGACTGTCTTTGATAACAGATTACTTAAATCTTCCATGACTGTCTTTGATTACAGATTAATGATTAATCCATGATTTTGACATTAGTCATGCCTACTGATTACAAATTACAAATCAAGCAGATTACAGATTACAAATCAAGCAGAACAATTGCTAAAATTACTGATTACAGTAATCTGATTGCTAATTTGATTAAAGTGATCAGTAATTATTCCAAAACCTGATTTTGAGGGCGCGCTATAAGCTCTTTTCCGCAGGTATCTTTTACCCTTGTTTTATTATATACTTATTCTCTGTATTTTTTCTAAAGGAAAATGTTTGGGCAAGGGTAAACACAATTTTTGCACTTTAAATAATACTGCGGTTTGATCAATTTCAATAAAATTTAGTATGTTTAAAAAATTTCAAAAAGCTTGCATATCAAGTTTTGACGAAATCGGATACTACGTACTGTCAAAAAATCGGAAAATATGGAAAATGTTTATGCAGGCCGCAAATTTCGTTTTTGCGCAGTGAAATTTGTATCACACACACAATATCCCATATGTTCAAACATTTGCGGACCGCAAATTTGATTTTTGCGCTGTGAAATTTGCATCACCAAGACAATATCTTATATAACCAAAAATTTGCAGGCCGCAAATTTCGTTTTTGGTCAGTGAAATTTGCATCACCAACGCAATATCTCATATGTCCGAAAATATGCAGGCCGCAAATTTCGTTTTTGCGCAGTGAAATTTGTATCACACACACAATATCCCATATGTTCAAAAATTTGCGGACCGCAAATTTCGTTTTTGCGCAGTGAAATTTGCATCACCAACGCAATATCTCATGTGTCCGAAAATTTGCAGGCCGCGTATTTCGTTTTTGCGCAGTGAAATTTGCATCACCAAGACAATATCTGATATATCCAAAAATTTCCAGACCGCAAATTTCGTTTTTGCGCAGTGAAATTTGCATCACCAACGCAATATCTCATGTGTCCGAAAATATGCAGGCCGCAAATTTCGTTTTTGCGCAGTGAAATTTGTATCACACACACAATATCTTATATGTTCAAAAATTTCCAGACCGCAAATTGCGTTTTTGCGCTGTGAAATTTGCATCACCAACGCAATATCTCATAAGTCCAAAAATTTGCGGACCGCAAATTCCGTTTTTGCGCAGTGAAATTGGCATCACCAACACAATATCTCATATGTCCGAAAATTTGCAGGCCGCAAATTTCGTTTTTGCGCAGTAAAATTTGCATCACCAA
Organism: Entomobrya corticalis; assembly: GCA_034694325.1. NCBI lineage: Eukaryota > Metazoa > Arthropoda > Collembola > Entomobryomorpha > Entomobryidae > Entomobrya > Entomobrya corticalis. The sequence continues at coordinate 3,880 of JAQFYG010000790.1, read as the reverse complement.
CAAAATATCTCATATAACCAAAAATTTCCAGACCGCAAATTGTTTTTTCGCAGCGAAATTTGCATCACCAAGACAATGAGGTACAACTCTGGCCACATAGTTTAATTTTCTCTGAATAGGTGGCCAAGCGTTTCACACAAACACACACACACACAGAACTGGCCTTTTATATATATGATAACACTGTAATTAATTACCCTCGTTCCAAGGACAATATCCAGCTTCAGTCAAAACCAATATAACAAGCTTACTGCTAACATTAAGTACTACATTAACAAATTACATGATTTAAGCGTATTTTTTTTACAAGCATCAGAAAAAATATCGTATAAAGTTTTAAATTTATTATCAACGATTTTTTCAATCGTAACATTAATTTGTTTACAATAGTCATTCCATAACAATGCAATTCCAATTTGCCGATTGTTTGTATACATCTAAATTTGGTTTCACATGAACACCTTCTAAATCCAGTATCTTGTTTATTGGCAAACACATACCAATCTTTGAATGACGGACCATATCCTTTTTGGATTATAAGTTTTCAATATGCTATGATTCATCTTTCACCAATTTTTAATAGTTCAATTTCATCTTATCTTCCATTTTATATCTTTTTATCTGAGGCAATACATGACAAGTAGGGTTTCTACAAATAGATGGAGAATTATAACAAAATTTAATGAATAATTATAATATAACATAAGATAATTAGTATTATACGCATATATCTTCTTTCATTTGATTAGTAATATTTCTGGATAAAAATCATTATCAAAATATCAGTTAAATGTACTAGTATGTGATTTGGTCATAGACGGAATCTAAAAAAACTGGAAAATGCTTTTATTTTTATCACTAACGACTTTTGGCCAGGACTTTGGCCGTTCCGCTGATAAAGGTTTACCCTGTTAGGGAATCAAACCGCTATTGCTTTTAATATTATTTTACTGGCGGGTACTTATTTTTTATTCTACACATTGTCAACTTCGTTTCTCAATCAATTTAAACTCCCTTTTTTGGGAGCTAGATTTTTAAGCTTAGGTTTAAAAATATTTAACAGATTTTCTTAATATATTTCTTGAGGGCTAATTTTAAATTTTTTGGTAAAAAAAATCCATATTTTTATAATGCTTTGACTGCTCAAGGCTCATGTTGAAAGTCCTGCTGCCAATTCAATATACTTGGCGGGCAATTTATTGTAATTGGCGAGCTATGGGTGTTTTTGAGTATTATATTTGGTAAGAAAGATTTGGGTATAATTTTATTGATTCTTTTATTTTCACCCATTTTTATGCTTAGATCTACAAATATGACGGCTCCTCCTACATTAAATTTGGTTTCTGATTTTTTATAATTAAAATTTTGATTCAGTAATGTTTTGTTTTTTCTCTAGCATCCTAGTTAGAAGCAGTTTTTATTTTATTTATATTTTTTATCAGCACAGAAATACTAATGCAGGTAAAAATCTTTTTTTTCAAACAAGAGTTTTTTAGAGTGAGATTTTTTTTAATGAGATTTAATTTCTTATATTCTTACAATTGAAAGTGAAAAAAAAACTAATAAACTAAAAAACTAAAAAAACAATAACAAAAAGAAACCCAAAAACTTAAAATATTCCACCACCTTCAATAAACAATAGTACTAATAAATAATTCTACTCTATTCAGCTGAGAATAATAGAGCAAATCCTGTTATTCCGTACTCAAAATCTAATCCAATGACTACCTCAGACCCTTCTTCATCAAAGCCAAAGGGAGTCCTGTTAGTTTCTGCAAATCTTCTAGCTAATCAGCTATAAAGATGGGAAATTATTTTCTGACCCTTGATCACGCTGTTTAGACTATATGCCTAAATCAATAATATGACAGACAAGAAAATTAAAAGCTATTCTCACTACATAATAAATAGTTTGAGCCACTCGCCGTATGGCCCCCAAAACAGCAAAATAAGAAACAGACCATCCTCTTTCTATGTGAGTATAAACACTAAATCTAGTGCAGCAAAAAATACAACTCCGCCAAAAATTAAATTTATTATAGTACACTCATAGGAATTTAAGATCGTAAAAGTGACACAACAACCAAGGAAATTACACAAAAAACATTGACGCTGGTCGGAAAAATTGTTACTTATGGATTTATTCCAAATTAGTAACACATACCAGCCTAAATAGTGCAACAATTTCATTTCCATCGATCCTTTCATATTAAAAATGCTTTTATAACTAAAAGATTAAAACCAACCTTGTGCACTGCACACCGGTTTGAATTCAAACAATGTAAAAATTAAAGGTCTAACAGACCAACTTATAAAAATACTGCTCCTTAAACATTTTTAAATTTAACATTGAGGTCGCAAATAATCTCATAAGTCGATAAGAACTCATTTTATATTACGTTGTTACACTAGTATCCCCAAGGTAACTTTTTAATTTTTAAAAATTTAAGATTTATTAGTTAAATTTATTTCTTTATTATCTCAAAAAACATGTTGTATATTCCAATATAATCAACTGTAAACCTCTACATTATGCTTTACGGGGTCGACTGTCTTTTTACAAAACTTTCACATTAAGTAAAATTTCAAATTTATACAGATTTAACAGCAATTGTAATATCAACCATTCATACAATTCCCTAGTTAGGAGACTAATGATTTTTATTCTCTTGCTCAATTATAATACCGCGGCCTTTCTTTTAGAAAGGGTAGGTTGTAGGTTATACTTCATATTTTAACGATGAAGAAATGTTTTTAGTGAACAGTTATGCATTTGATGGTCAAATTTTAAAAGCTTATTTTTAAAATTGTTTTAAGCAATAAAAAACAAACTTTTGTGCTAATCAAATGTAAATTATTATTTTTTTGATAATTACATGGAAGATATCACTCACTAATAGCTTCTTCTAAGTCTTACATATATTAAGAAATAAAACAAAACTATAACTGATTAATTCTAATTAATTAATCATGCATCTACGTGACTCCGTGATATGTTCTTCAGCACAATATTCTTTAAAACGTTTTGCAACTTTCTTCTAATGCATAGGAAAGTTTGCTGATTGTGTATCTTTTCTAATATTGCATTGCTTAAGACTTAGTTCAACTTTGACCGCAGCAAGGTAGTACTTACAAGGTTATACATTGGCTGGTAACACGCCAAACTCGGTAAGATTTATATTAGAAGAAAGCCGACAAAACGTACAATAAGATGGGACTGGTAAAAATCCCGAATGGTCACTCTGTGGTCATTAGTGTAAAAAGATGCGCTTGCGTTTAAGCAGTAAATTAAAGCAAAAACAGGCACGTTGCACCTATCCAAGCAAACTCGAGCGGATACAACTGCGCTCTCCTTTTTTCAGTGCATGCGTTGGCTTGCTGGAACGTGCTTCCTTCCTCCTGCCGCTTGCATTCACTGCAAAAGCACAAGCTCTTCTTTCCATCATTAATTACCATAGAGTGACCAATCGGGATTTTAACAAATCACATCTTGATTTAAGTTTCGTCGGCTTTCTTCTAGTATAAATCATATTGAGTTTGGCGTGTTACCAGCCAAAGTATAACCTTTTTAGTATTGCTGCGGCTCAGGTCAAAAGGTGAAGATGCACTAGTCTTTCGCAGAACCGAGCAGCGATTTCAGAGGATTCCAATAGTTTGATCACAGGACAGTGGTAATTTAGTCGAACCCAAGTTCACTAACACGAGATTAGAAATGAGAGTTTTACGTGAGTTAGGACCTACCGTAGACCGTAGAATGTCACTTCATTGACGAAAGGAGCAACAGCTCCAAGTTTTTTATCGATATAATTTTTATAACTTTTTCTAAAATAATATGTGATCTTATTGTTTTTATTTTCAAGGTGAGAATTGGTGATTAAAT
>JAQFYG010000789.1:0-24183 GCA_034694325.1 Entomobrya corticalis | reverse complement strand
AGTATTGTCTGTGGATGTAATATAGACTTGTATAGACATTCTCGGTTTGTTTTTGTAGTATTTTGTCTACTACCTGCGTGCTTGAAAAAGAATATGCAGACATAGAACAATAATAAAAACTAAAATTTCTTGCTTCCTTTTTTCTTCTTTTTTTGGATGGCACATCATCAACAAAAAACAGCAATAACCTGAGAACGCTTAAATAGTAATATTAATAATAACAATATCCCGTCTTTCTTTGTATGATGTGATGTGAGTGAACACAGTTCTCTGTCTTCGTTTTTTGTCTATGTGCATAAAACATTATCCATCTATTCAACCATCCATCCTTCTGTTGTGTGTACTGAACCGAACAATTTTTCCTCGGATTGGCCACTTGATTTTTGGGTTGGATTTGAATCTTGGATCAACCTCATCTCATGTACCAAGTACCAAATATACAAGCTTCTGCATTTTTTCAAACTTTGTTATAACATCTACACATTGCAGACAGACAAAATGAACGAATATAACAGCAAAAAAGTCATCATTTTTAAAGCAGTACCACATACAAATTCCTATGTATATGCCTAAGAAAAATTATAGACGTTGTCGTACAACTAAATTTTTCAAATTACTGCATTGGCTCTTTTCAATGCCATATCCACAGAAGCTGTACTCCTCTGAGCCTCTCTTTCAACATTGCCGATTTTTCTTTCGTATTTCCAGAACTTGTAACGAAACTGATACATAATACCATTATAGCTTTTTACAACCACTATTATCTCTGCTATTGTTTTGCTTCTTTACTTTTAGTTTTCATTCAACCGTGAACTTTTTGCATGCATCCATTATTTTTATTTTATGATAATCTTGTCTCCATTTTTTATCCAGAATGTGCACGGTAGCAGCCAGCAGCGCTGATGTAGTAATAAACCTTTTAAAAGTGTTCTTCCATTCAAAAAAGTCTTCAATAATATTTTTATTTTATATTGCTTGCTTTGAAGAAAAATGGAGTTTTAAGAGTTTTGCCTGAATTTCTAGTGATTTTCATAATTTTTAGGTAAAAAAACGAGCCTGACTTGACTACACATGAATACGTAGTGTACATACAATTACATGCCATTTTTGTACTGTTTTCCTAAAGGTTCGCACACACATAATACATGAATTGTTCATGCATGCATGTAACATGATGTAACTATTATTATCCATTTAAAATGTGAAGTAAAGCAATATATGTAATTATATTGTATGGTAAAAATGGCAAAGCAATAATAATGACAGTGGGGCGAGTGAGTGAGTATCGTTTCTTGGTATATTCCCAAGAAAATCAGTATGGCGATGACAATGACAACCGAGACAGCAGAGAATATTATGCGTTTAGGATGCTGCAGGGAGTATAGCATTTAATCTGCATGCTGTTTTTTATATACACAGCAGCTATCACTTGCCACCATTATATCTATGAAGTTTTGTAATATATTAAATTATATTCTTATACAATAGAAGACAGCATAAACTATGATAATAATAAAATGAAAGTCCATAAAATATTGTCTTAAGAGAGGAAGAAGAAGACGAGAAAGCAAGAAAAAAGAGGGAAATGTCAGGGATAAAAGAAATACAAAGTAGATTGAAGTGAGTACGTGTGGTACAAGCTGAGTGGGAGAGAGAGAGAGAGAGAGAAAGGCAGAGAAAAATCGAGATAAATAATATGATGCGGATTTGAATGGATAAAATAGATGGAAAATTGTACACACAATTTTTATACATACGCATAAAGCATAAACTTACTTGTCATAGCAATATTATACTAAAATATGGCAAAAAATCCTGCTCATCCAGAAACAGTGACTGACTAGACTTGACTGGAGAAGAAGAGATATACAAGAAATAGTCAAAAGCACTGCAGAGAAGAGAGAAAGCTAACAGCAGAAAAATGGGAGGAGGAGGAAGAAGAAGGAACGAAAGGATGAATGGATAAGGAGCAAGCAAAAACTTTTTTCCAAAGAAATGTATAGCTTTAGTATCATAACATCATATTATATATTTTCCTAATGCTTCATAATATTACGATTTTTTGACATGTTCTGTTTCTACAGTAGAACTGGTAGCAGTGATGGGGCTTGGGGCATTATGAATTCAATGTGTAAGATGGAATACTATATGGAAAGGTACATAGGAAATACCTATACATAGAACAGAGCTACTGGTAGTATCACATCATCACTATTTTATCCATCCTTTCAATAGAATAACATGCCATTTGCGAATAATGCCATTATGATGCTGTTCCATGACAGAGAACATTTTCAAGAAAATCTCTCTCTCATTTCAGCTCTCTCCCTTTGACATCTTATGGAAGCGTATGTTTGCCCAAGTTGGAATGAGTTATGGGTATAAAAAGAAGGGACCATAAAAGCTTAATAATATTTATATTTGTGGGCATGTATATTTTGTAATAAGACGTGAGCATGTATGCAATGGGAAACCTTATGTATGCACAGGTGATTCCAGAAAAAGATTTTGTGATGATGGACGATGTGAGCTTTACTGTTTCAAACTAGATTAGGTAGACGCACACTTGCACACTGGCAGGGAAAGACAAGGAAACCGGGAGGAGGAGGAGATGAAGGAGGACAACGACAATTTTCTTCTGTGGCGGTGAAGGTGGTTGATGCAAACGTAGCGCAATGATTACGTAACAAGAAGTCAGAACACATTTATCTTTTCTCTGTTTGTATATCTGTGCCTTATACTCTACTTATTCCTTCGAAATGGTTTATATTTTACAGATCGTATTTTATAAGAAGGAGAAGTGGTCTCCGACGAGCAGCAGCAGAGTAGAGTACTCTGTGTTTGAGGTTGCTTAAGTAGGTATATTCATAACATGATGTGTGCACGTTAAGGGAAGAACGTGAATTTATAATGATGGTGGGTTCTGAGGAAGTTAGAAAAATGGCAAAGATGGTATTATGCTGATGATGAAGGTAAGGTAGCGACGAATAAAACGTCATTTTTCTTTACTTTTCTTCTCCTTCCTTCCCAAATAGTCCGTTCTTGTCCTTTCTGCAAACAGACAAGTGGGCTAGTGGCTATATGGCGATGTGTGGTGGTGGTAGCGATAATGATATGAAAATGATACACGAGGATGTGGTAGGGAATTCACCCCTTTCTTGATGACAATGTTGATGACTTTATATACTACCTTTACAGATAAACTCAAGTTGATGATGATTGTGATTGGCCATCTATCGTAATTTGCATTTTCCACCACCCTCATCGTCTTCATGTTCATCATCATCAGGATATACCATCGCCACAGGAATTTTTTTGTCTCATCAAAGGAAATAGCAAAGCAGAAAAAAATTATCAAGTCGAACATTGACAACTGCAACTGTCCTGATGACAGTGCACTGAAGAAGCAGCAATTACCAGTAGCCGTGACTGCATCAGTATACAGCAATCTTGAGTCCAAATACACCAGAAAAAAAATTGCCAGAATGAAATAGATGTCTGACCACTGATGTTGTTGTTGTTGGTGGCGGTGGTTGTCCTTCTTGGTTGGACTGTACTACTGCTGCTCACTCGTTTTAATTTTTTTGTCGACCTCTTCACTACCTCAATGAATGGTGGTGCACATTACTATTCATACTATTATTCATTGAGATAATATGTATTTTTGTCTTGAGGATATACAAGAGACGACCATGTTCGGATATTTGTATTGATGCATGATACTTGGATACATAATAGCTTTTTTGTAAGGCTCAATGTATGAGTAGGACCACCACCACGCACTACATTGCACTGCATTTATTCTTCTGTTCGTACAATATTGGCTACAACACTGCCCATGCAGAACCAATGATTTTTCCTCAAGACGAGAGAGAAAGAACCGAAGGAGAAAAAAAATTGGTGTAATGTGAATTGTACTTGACAGAAAGTTATATGTAGATGAATACTTATTTTTTTGAACAGGATGGACAATAGATTGGCTGGTCGGTAACTGGTGGTGGTGAATGGTGATGCTATATGGCTATCTCGTAGACAATTCATGCATGAATGCTCTTGCCTCCCTTTCCCATTTCATTCCATTCCTTATTCTCCTTCTAACTTTCTGTCTTCCTCCGTGTCAATGACAGTATTTTACGGAGAAAAATTATGCATTCATGCCCATTTACAAGTATCTTGCTGGCATCTATTAAATAAATATTATGCCGTGCATAAAAGTCGTTTCTTTTTGCATAAAGCTCATTATTACCCGAGAGATGAATGCACGTAGAATATTCTGATAATGAATGTGACTTGAGCAGATACGTACATTAATAAACATTTTTCTACCGTAAAAATCAAATCCGTTTACGTAATTTCAAAATGCCCCTAAGATATGAAGAAAACGAGACGAAGTAAAGTTTTAAAAACACATTAATTTTCATTTGACATATTTCTGTGAAGGGAAATGATGATGTATAGAATTTCGCATTTTTTGACACTTCAATAGTAAGTAATATTTAAAGTTGATCGCGTCAGCATTTCCATCATCACCAGCACCACCAGCAACAACTTTACTTTTTTCGGTAATGTTATTACTTTACATACCTTCACGTTTTCCGTGGATTTGAACTTTTTCTCTAAAAAATAAAATTGCACATAAAAATGTTCTCAGACGACATCATACATCACAAAACGTTGGTTTTATAGCAGTAGCTCACCACCAACACCACACATTATGCATATAATTTCTTTGCTGTTTATATGGCCGCCATTATGTACCCAACTAACATTTTTATGTATCTTACTAATGCATTCTCGCTAATTCGTTATTACTTAAGTCCACACACACAAAACCCCATTTTTTACTAAACTAAACATTTGCGCTTGTTGCAAAAGTACAGTGAACTTGTCTTTTTGTCCTTACTGTTATTATTATTCCCGAATAAATCATTTACTCGAAAAGATATGATCACCATGATCATCATCATCATCACAAGTCACAGCTACTGATTGTAGCTACCTCGCTTACTTTTTCGCTACCATTCCATCATCTTCATCAGTGCGCAAAAAAACTGCTCATTGTATTTATTATTATTACAATATTTTCTTCGATGTTTATTTGGTTTTATAGTTAGTTTGGATAATGAAGAAGACTGAGAGAAAGAGATAAATTCAAGTTGATGATGATTAAGGCAACAAGAAGAATTTTTTAAGTGGCTAGCTCATGTCAGTCAGCACGCTACACAACTATACAGCATTAGCACAGGCTCAACCTGGTGTTATGCACATTACAGAAAAAACATACATTTTCCTACCTGCATTTTCGAATAGTGTATTATCATTACTGCTACTTTACTTGTTGAAGAAACTACTAAAGATATGTATGTAGTGTGCAGTGTGCTATGGTATAATAATACAATGACGTTATGACGGCGTTGATGATGATTATGGTTCTTAATGGTTTGTTGAATATTTTTAAAGCGAAATAGAAAAGATGAGGTTCCTCCGAGAAGTTTGATTTTTTTTTTCAATGATAGGAGCATAATATCTCTACAAAATATTTAGTAAATTTCTTATAAAGCGACTAGAACCTAGATAAAGCTGGTGTGGAGCATATACATAATCTGTGATGTGTGTATGTAGTGGGGAGTGCAGTGGCAGCTACATAATATTTAATAGTAGTAATGACACAGGGACGTCTTACAATCATTATTAAAAGCTGGTGTGTGTGCATTGAGACAGTGCTACCAAAAAATATCTCTAGCTACCTGCGAAAAAAGGAAGATATATGATACCTGTACTTTACTGTATGCAATAATGACGAGGAGATGATGATGATATTGCTATATGATATGGCTACAATAGGAAGACTGCTATATATACAGCCATCATCATCAGTTTCCCGACTATTAATGTTACTTTTGCTGCTGAGTCTCTTGTCTTTGTGACGACGATGATCACTATGATTATTATTATTCATATTATGGTTCTCGGCACGCATGCAAATTTTATGCATCACCTTCTTATATGCCAACTCGCGTTTGTGGATATAGCAGAGTGCTACTGATGGTGGTGGTGCGATGTGGTGTGGTAGCATGCTGATGCGGATTTTTTGTGTTTGGATATGATACGATGATGATGAGTTTGTGAGTGTGAGGAACCGAAGAAGCCAACAAAGCCACCTAATTTATAATTATTATTATCATCAAGGCAAATAATAAAGGATGCCTGGTTTCTTCGTCGGAATATGATGATGATGATGGTAATGATGATGAGCAGACATCATGATTGGAGATCTTATTTATTTTCTTAAGTTTGTGCAGTCGTGGTATCATATCATCAGTATTATTTCTTGTCGTCGTCCGTGCGTCGCCCACTTTAAATGATGGGGTTTGTACACAGATATTAGAGCTGTTATTGGTATGTATGCATATACTTATGTATATATCGCCAATTTATCTGAAAAAATAAAATTGTTTTTATGTTGAAAAAACAAAGTGCTTTGCCCCTTTTTCCAATTTTTTTCTTACTTCTCCTGTTTAAAAGTAAAGCAATTTAAAAATCCCCAAGAAAAAAATCACATTTGCTGATGATTTTCAGAAGAATAGAATGAAAGACTACCTATCTATATAGATATATAAACAAAACTACATGAAATGTACTAGTAATAATGAAACGGACACTCTTCTTGTTCGTTTTTTAAGACAGAAAGAGGCATTGTATTGTTGGAATCGAGAATGACGATGATGGTAATACTGTGTGATGTACCTTTGTCATGATAATGGGCTATTCTTTGATTAGTTTTTTCTCTCTCTCTGTGTCGCTGTCTTAGTCTTTGAACTCATTTTCGTTCGTCAACTTTTTTTTCTATTTTGCACGAGGGATGATGATGATGACGACGTAGCAAAAAGCCAGAGGACACTTATTAACATTTTGTGAGAGTTCGTGTGACGATCTTGATGATGATGAAAGAGAATATAGTTGAGAGGAAATATATCGACCTATAATATGAGCGGATTATAAAAGTTTGACGTTTTTTCTACCTGTATTTATAGGTATGTATATCCAAGATTATATTTTCTGATCATTATGATTGTTCTTGCTGCACTTACACATCATGATAATAGGGTTGAAAAGGCAACGAACGAAGAACGACACGAGTAAAAATCTCTAGGTATCTTATTTTTCTGATTATTTTGACGTGACACCAAACCAGCAGCAAAGAGAGAGATAGACCAATAATGTACACGTAAACCCGTATTTAGCTTGAACAGCAGCACGCAAATAATTATTACAAGAAATATCATTTATAGTTTTGTGCCCTTTTGCAATTATAGCGGCATTTAAAAAAATAGCACATATTTTACATTCTTACGATTTACTAAAGCTACGCATGCAAGGTACGTATTATAACTCTTTCTATATAGTCATGTGTATATTATTAAAATGTGTCATTATTCATTAATTATAATAGTAGCATTTTGTTGTCCAATTTAAAAATGAAAGATTGCTGCTATTGAATTGCTTTATGATTATTATTTTGTCAAGCCAGCATACTTATTGTTGGTATATATCTGTGGTATGAACCAACAAACAAATAAATGGCTTCTCTGTTTTCTATCACTGATTATTTCAAAATGTCAGTGATCTTTCAAAACAAAACTGTCATGGTTACAATCACATATAAATTTTTTGTCATTTAAATTTTTTGCCATTTAAATCTTTCGCAACATCACATAATTACTATTGCGAATGTAATATTGTAAGTCACCCTTTCCATATGTGTGTTTAATGTTGATAGGAAAAATTTGGTGATTTGGGTTTTGTTCAGCATTGATAATAATATTTAATGACAATTCTCTTGCCTTTTTATCCCATTCTTGTCGTTAAACCTACTAATCAGTTTGCCACTAAATGCATATTGTGGAAAGAATGAAGAATTGCAAATTATTATTGTGAGTAAAGAAGGAAAAAAATCTTTTCAATTATTCTATATTTTTTCGTTCAAGAAATTGAAATAATGATCATGATGTTGTTAGAATGACCACATTACAGTATGTAAAAGGTCATAGAATTTAATACCTTTTTCTTTCATTGCCTCTTGTTCAATCTATTCTTTCTGTCACAAATACACAGCCAAAGTACTAACTACTTTACTTACATTTTTCAATTATTCAAGTATTCGAAAACTGGTATAAAGTCAGCATATTTTCTCTTTGTTCCAGCAAATGCGGCGTTTGTTGGTGGTGGTGATGATGATGATGATAATGTTATGTTGGTGCGAGGGCAGGCAGGTAGTAAGTCTCACATTTTCCATTTTGGCATATTTATAATCCGTAAACATGTAAAATAAAATATAAGAGTACATTACCTATCTATGCTCGTCTTGCTCAAACCAAAAAAATATATAACAAAGCTCAACCACTCTCTGGCATCACCTTTATAGCATGAAAGCAATAAGTAATAATCATAATAACGTTCATCTCATCCTTTTACCTGATCTCTCTCTCTCCCGCATGGCTTAAAAAGAAGAAAAAAGTTTTAAATGACGTGTGTATCATTTGAAAAAAGGATTTTTACAGATATGTATACAGGTATACATAAGTGGAATATGGACGCTCCCTCTTTTTTCCTTTTCCAATCGTCATAATTTGTAATAAAAGCCATTTTTATGCATTTTTCTCCTTCTTTACAAAATGTTTTAAGTACTGTTAAGTATGATCTTGATGGGAATAGCCATTCGATGATGATGATATTATGCATAGTTCCATAATATTCTCTACACATAATTCAGATTTTGGTCGGTGTATTCAACCATCCAGTTTTTTAGCTCGTCTTGTTCATCTCTAAGCAATAATATGTGCATATAAAGAAAGCAGTCTATATAGATGATGAAGAAAAAGAATAAATGATTTGATAATAATAATATTATTTATTTATTATTCACAAAATAGTCGAGGAGAAGATGGCGATGATGAAGATGATCCTCCTTCTCCCATTCGATTCCCTCACTTGTTCGACTGTCCACCCATTAAAAATCTTTGTGGCAAATCCTAAATTTATGATATTTTTTCTCCTTAGAAAAGAGGAGAAAAAATGCTAGAGTTGCATGCGTGGAGTGGAATGTACTTAAGACTAGATACTATGTAATATGTATTATTTACATAATATACTTATTTGATGGACCATACGTTTAAAAGGAAATATAATGCACACAAAACAATAGTAGTTTACAGACGTTTTTTAAATACCTACATATAAAAATGCAAATTGGATGGAATAATGGATAAAAAGAAATAAAAAGTTGAGAATAGAGCTTGAAGACTAAAAAAGTTTTAAATCATCTATCATAGAATTATTCATTTAAAGCGATCACCGGTTGGTATTAAATTAATACAGTTAGAAGAGTGATGAAGTAAAGACGTGCTGGGTATTAAAAAGTCCGAGGGTCACTCACTCGCCATATGATACATCCTATACATTTTAATACTTTGATAAAAATTTTGACTTTGGCCAATAATAACAGCAGTAAATAGCAGTGAAACTTTAGATGAAGCATAATATTATAGGATCACTACCAAGTCAAAAGCTTTATGTAGCAGTGTACCGAAGATGGAAACCGATAAAGATAAAAAAGTACAATGGTAGCAAGTATGAACATTATATTATTTTTGTGTATATTAATAATAATATTACGAACCCTCCTATTGTTCTTCTCACTTTGGGCTTGCTCTAGCTTACTACTTGTTAGTACTTAGGCAGGCTTAAGCTTCAAAGTTAATGCTTAAAGATATAATGAATGCTAAAAAACATTTCTCAAGATTTCGAGATGGCATTTGACAGATTGAGAAAGATTTAGTGAACTTGTTTGTTGACGAGGAGGAAGAAGAAAGATGCATGGAATAAAATGGACTTTACAGGCTAGGCTCAATGGTATTGTTATTCCAATAATAATAATATTACGTGCTGCTGTGGGAGATCACACCACCTTGTAATTTTGATGTTTCATGGTTCGTCCAAACTTTTATACATTCATCCTTTACAAATAATTCTGCAAAGTAGATTAAGAAGATCACCAAAAAATTAACAGATTTTTGAAGTAGCTCTATTGAATAATGAATAATACAGTAGGAATTTGGAATTACGGGAAACCCGGTTGTCAATGTCACTGGACTCTAAAGGACAGAATCTTAGTGAACACAATTCACAACAACACTGGGGATCACTGTGTAACTTGAAAAGTATACAGCTATCTTGCATTCATTGGTCCTTAGCTTAAAAGTAAAAAGCATCTGCTATCGATAGATAGAAACTTACAATTAGTTTTTCATGAAAATGATTATAGCGCTATAACGCTATAAGTACCTCAAATCGAAAAGTCGAGGGTATCAAAATATCAGTTTAATTAAAAAACATGTGCAAGGCACCTGCAGCTTTAATTTCTATATACTTGAAGTATACATATCTAGCAAGTTATTATTTTTGGTCCAAAATCTAATATAAAAGTACAACATCTTAAAATAGTATCATATTCCTTGAGGCCGTATTATTGCATACAATGTTGTAGCAAAAGCGTAAATGCATATACTACTGTGGCAGACAAGATGGAAAGAAGGGAGCATCCGTGATTCTCACTGTCACCACACTACACAATGAGGTCCTTCACTCTTTTCTCTGCCTCCACAGAGCTCTCTGTCACAACTTGATAATAATTGTGCCATTCACATCATCATATTCCACTTCACTTGACATTGAATTTGTCCGACTTTGACTTTGTCATCTTTTACAAGGCAACTGTAATGCAGTATGCGTTAAACGTCATAATAATAATTCCGACACACAAAAAATATATTGACTAACGGTATTATCATCATCACAAGCATCAACATAAACGACTTCTACAGTTTCGTTGAAAATGTTTGTGCGTTTTTCCCATTATATCGTGATCCTCTTTCAAGATGTGATGAGAACAGAGGGAGAAACTGAGACTAAGGATGATGATCCCGAATTGTCAAAAAGACAAGTCGTGTTCATTCCATCCCATCTCATAATAATAATAAGCAACCCAGCAGCAGTGCAACAACGGCGGCATTCTCTCATCGGCGGAGCAATAATAATCGTAATTATAACAGTCACTAGAGTCACATCATAATGGACCAACTAGAAGAGCATCATTATCAAAAACGATAACAATAATAATATGATGATATGATACGAGAAGAAGCAAAGCAAAAAGTAAAATCATGATATCAAATCCACCAAACATCATACGATTCTTATTTCTCACTCATAAAACTACACTTGAAATGCATTTGTAGTGCATTTTCTCTTCGGATTTTCTCAAACCTGCGACCATGCTCATCCTACAATGCATGTTCTCTATGATGACAAACATTTATACATACTTTATAATATTAAAATATAACAAGAGAGAAGAGATTTAGATTGTACATTTAGACCAAATCTACTATTTTCTCCATTTTTTTTCTTCATTTATATTTATCTCTTTTCTGCATAGTTGCAAATGAAATGTTAAATATTAAACTGCATTTTTATACCATTTGCGACGAAACTCCTTGACTTTTCCTTCGGCTTCTCTCATTGAGTCAGTTTCATCTCAAGTCTCAATAGTGTTTAGATTTTCTTTTGGTCGTTGTACTTCATGCTGTTTGACTTCCTATGATGATATGAACACACTATTAAAATACTGTTTCAATATAAAAATAGCACGCATCTCTTGTCTCGTTTGAGATGCAGGGAGAGAGTTGCACTATTGATGTCCGCATTAATAATAATAATAACGATATAGCAGAGAGGTAGCAGGAGCAGTAGTAATAATATTAATAATAAGCAAAAACTCAAAAAAGTAAAGTTTTTGTTCCCAAAAGCAAAGTCAACTCCCCGGGTCAATCATGATGATCAACGCAGGCAGTCTAGCAGCTAGTGTTCGTATTCGTATACGCGCATTATCATTATTATGTATTTAGATCATGGCAATGGTATGCAATGCATATTAAAAGATAAAAAAGGGGAAAAATTCTGTATTTTCTCCCAATCTTTTTTTGTTTCTCTCTCTCTCATCTTTGGTAGTACTGTTTATCTATCTGTCTCTAACTGAAAATAGTATGTTTGCATAGTAAACTCTTTTTATGAGCTTAGGATAATTAAGCGTTTTCATATCATCTCATTATAATGTTCCACCATGCGGCAATGTCACGATGATGATAACTAGAAGCGTAAAAGAGTTAGTTTTGTGTGAGTAGTTAGTGTTTTTTTACCAGCGGCATAATAATCATCAGCACCACCATATCTTCATCATAAGAAGAGTGAAAAAAGGAGCTTTCATTATTATTAGGAATGCTAGTACTACATGAATACTACAACCGTTTGGCACAAAATATTATGAATATTAATAATATCGTCATATTATTCACTTGTTCTTTGCCAGTGTTTTTATGTATGAACAGAACAGTGGTGGGTGACGATACGTTGATCAGACGAGGATTCGTATTATGTGTATACACTACATGGTGCATATACTCAAAAGTCACAAGAGAAAAAAGAAGCAAAGGAGGAGACGGTGGAGGAAGAAGAGAGTCAGAAAGATAGGGAAAAAATCGGGAAACATGCAATTCAAGAATGCATTGCAACATTAGTAGCCGCACATATCCAATGCATCAAAAGAATTTTATGAAATAAACACTGAAAACTCTAATACAGTTAGGACATGACAGAAAAAATGACGCCATGGCCGTCGTGCACGACCACGACGACAAACGGAAATATAGATATGGGTATATTAAACATGGTATTATTATCTATCTATCTGTGTAGCAATTTTTAATGCAAAGAAAATAAGTATAAAATAATAATTATAAGTACATAAATGAATTTCTTTCATGTAGATATACGCATTCCCAACACCCCACACTGTCGTTATAAGTAGTCGCCATGATCGCATTATTTAGAAAATCTAAACACAATTAATGCCTTTGTTTTGTGGTTTGTAATCAGGAACAACGGAACGGAACGGCTTGAAACAAGAAACAAAAAACATACAAAGTGCACCATGAGCAAACTTTGAATTTGACGGAAAAGGGGGCAGAGTCACAAATGAGATGCGAGAGAGAGAGAGACGAGACGACAAGAGATTTGATTTTTGGGATGCATTCATCTGCCATAATATTTGTTAGAGATTCGAAATGAGAATATGTTAGGAAAGATGGGATGCCGTCATGTCATATCAATGCACTCTGTACAGTTATTATAAAAACAGCAATTTTATATTTTCTAACAAAATTGTTGTAATAACGGCATTGTGCCATAATGGATTTTTAAAGTTGAGCTTCCTAATTAAGCCTAAAGGGCTTCTAGGGGTGAAACGAGATTTCAATCGGAACAAAGTGAACAAGAAAAAAACATGTTTATTCTTTTTTATCTCAAGAATGCCGAGATTTTTTTTCGCTGTGGCAATACAATTACAATGAATTTTTATAAAGACAATCTTCAATCTTCTTTTATTTATGGGTAGTGGTAAACTGGTAGTAATAATGTTGTAACTTTGACGTCATGGCTCATCTGTCAATTTTTTCACAGTGAGTATGAATATTTATGTATTTTGCTAAAATAAATTTTTCGAATAGCTCAGGAACTTCCTCTTTGTAATATTTAAAAAATAGTATGAAAATTTACAATATTATATTTTCTTATCTCTTTACTGCAGTTCTTGTTCGTTTTTGTGAATAATAATGCATATTTTTCACACCGGATTAGATAATGATATAATGTACCATGTCGTGGTGGTTTAGTTTGGTTCGGTCGTGTCTTTGTCCGCTTCTTCCTCACAAAAGTGAAAAATTATATAAACTATGTATTTGTGGTTCTATTTTTTCATGTTCATAATAGTACATAAAATAAAAATGTACAATTTATTTCGTCGTCATCAAAGACGAAATACTATTTTTCGTAAAGATTATGCATGCTCAACATTAATAATGAACAGGGAGCATTGATATACTTATTATTTTTTCAATGCTCATCATCATTATCATAATTCGTTCACAAGAACAGGCACACATGGGTACCATGCGGATGATGATCATGTGTCATCGGCATCATCTGGGCATTAATAATTTTACCATCCTTCTTGTGTCTTGCAGATTTGTCTCTGCTATTGGTGGAGAGGAAGATTTACACTCATTGAATATTTACACCGTCATATTTATTGTGTAAAGTTTTCGACAAAGCAGTGCTTCTCCTGCTTCTATTGCCGGTATCAAGTTATCTTGATAATTTCTCTATTTCCTCTTGACGACTGTAGTCGACGTCGTTGTAGAAGAAGAGGGGCACGCTTTAATGCGCTATTTCCGTTTTGCATAATTATGGACTTTTTATATCCCTTTTTTACTTAACAGCTTTATAGCATACCCTGTCAAGGAAAACCATGCATAAATGATAGAAGTACAGTGGAAATATGGGTATTCAAAACAAACTGAGAAAGAAGCGCAAGTAAAAGACAGGTTTTAAAGGTTTTTTAAATAGTAAAATGTAAACTTTCTCAGAATCAGTGCAAAAAAAAGAAATCGCTTTACTAAATACTAAACTTATGTAAATACAAATTCTGATTTTGGGTAAGGTCTAAGGTGTAGAAGTTGGAAAGAAATATCAAAAGAAGAGTACCGACAGACAAACTTGGCACAAGCTAGCGAAAGCTTTGTGTTTTCACAAAACAATAAAAATGTAGTTAGGTAATAATAATAATTTTTGTGTGTTTGGTCTCAGATGTACTGAAAGAGTGAAAAAAAATCAGGCATGACAATGTTGCACAATAAAAAATAGAAGCTAAGTAATTACGAATTATATACATCTCCATTAGAACCAAACAGCAGTGATTTTAACTGCAAAATTGTAACACTGTATGCCATTGAACTAAGCAGTAATATATGAAGACAGAAATAACGACAACTAATTTTGATCATCCAGTCATGTAACAAAAATACCTGAGTTTGGCCTCCTCAAGTTTGAGTTAAACAAAATGTATACAGGTAGATAAACCTTGCACACTTGTTTAGTACGTACCTATATGAATAAACTCATATTTACTTGAATCAAGTAAGCAGGTACTTACGCAACTGCAACTGCCACAAGACCGCATTAAAAACAAAATTTCTCCATTTCTCTGTAAAATGGCAATGCAAGTGACCTGACATTTCTTTTTCTATATTCAAAGAGCGGAAATGGAGTCCTCCTCCATTTTATATTTGCACGCATGGGACATGAACACTGGGAAGCTGAAAATAGTAGCATTGAACGTTTTTCCTTTCTTATTCTTAAGAAATAAAAGTTAAAGCGAATCTCAAAATGATATGTAAAAAATAAGAAACGGTCATTTTTTATTGTTAATGGTTATTATTACTGAACCACTCAGTAGTCATCGACTTTGAAAACATTTTTTGTTCCTTTATTGCTTTCTAACTCAGGCATGATTGTTAATATTATATTATTTCAAGTACTTGTTCTTGCGTACCAAGTCTGATTAAAGTACAATTCTAAAATATTTAGGTATGGAACTATTATTATGGGACAGAGACAGACACAACAGCAGCAGAAGCTGCAGAAGAGAAGACGTGTTCAGTGAAGGAAGACGACATGGCACGACACGTTGATGCACATGATTATTATTATGCCATATGCAAGAGAATAAGAGACTCCCTTTTGCACCCGACTCATTCAACTGTTCTGGCTGGACACAGACCGGATGTAAGAAGTTGTTTTTAATACACCTGGCATTTTATTCTTTTCGTGACCATATTAAATGTACGTAATGTATGTGCTCATCGCACCCTACTTCGTTTTATCTTCTTACTTTGAATCGTCATCGACTCACGAATTTAAAAGTATCTCAGTCAAATATTTTTGCTTTAATCAAATAAAGTTTCAAGCTACAAATATAATATGCTTTTGCTTATTTGTTTTGTAAATTGGATTAGAATTAAAGTAAACCGGGAGCGTTATTGTCAGAATTTCTTAGGAATCTGCACAATGCCGTTCATGAAATTATATCAATTGTTTAATATTTTCTTCAAGATACAGTTTACCAGTGGTTCGGTTAGTTTTTTAGATCCAAAAACGAATATTTAGCTCAAGTTCAATGTATTTTATTGTATTTTTTAGCTCATCTAATCTTTTTCTGTCTTATTTGCATACTCCATAGATTATTTTATTATGCAGAATGCATAATTTTTTCCAACTCCCGCTGAACTTATGGCATATCGTAATACCTATCATCAGAGAACCACAAAGACTGGCATAACATATCTATCCCCTTGAAAGACTGGCAACATCATCTTTTTCTACTTTTGTCGGTACTAAACCTGTGTATCATTATCATTCAATAGCAATACGCTCACTCGACCTTAACATCAGTCTTTTTGTGAGACCAGCAGATCAAATATAAAAGCATATATTTAAAAAATAATATCTTTTGGCTTAGATTTGTTCTTTGGTTGTTATTGTTCAGGTGGTGATGGTGTTGATGGAACATTACATAAAATGCATATTATATTACCATGTATTTAAAAAGTCTCTCCCTCTCTTATTCCTTCTCTATCAAATAATCATTATTAGTCCAGTGTCTACCACGCCACACTATTATATCGCATATTTTTTACTTAATGTATATTATATGCTTGAGAAATGTGTATGTAATCGTGTAATAATGGCTTGTAAAACACATCATTCTCCTTTTTGATGTTGATGATCGACTTGTTTTCTTTTTCTCAAAGAGAGGAACAAGGAGAAGACAAGAAACAAGTTTCTTTCATCATCATCACTTTTTTATAGATATTCCTCGCAGAGAGTCTCCTCACTTTTGATTTTTTCACTGATATTTTACTTGTGCATAATATGCTGCTGATGTTAATACCTGTGCCACCAACACCAGCATCATCACCATCAACTCATTCCGTTTCAGATCATCATCATCATCACCACACCAATCATGATCATTATTATTATGCATTTTTAATCTGTTGTTTGAAAGAGTGTGTGTCTGAAAGTCTACTCCTTCTTTATTGGCTTCTAATTTTTTCTAATATGTATATATAATGTACATAAGCAAGATTTTTCTTCTTCTTGTGAACATAATGAAATTCCATAAAGAAAAATCCAATTTTATCTCGATTTTTGATTTTTTCTATCACTGGTTGATAGATAAGTAAGCTACATGTTTTGATTTAAATTTATGCCTTATTTAATTATTTTTATACATTCCTTGAGAGTAAAGTATAAAATACAGATATAAGTATACAGATACAATGTTTAAGGTATATATTTAATCTTATTATTTATGCATAAATACCTCTTCTTCTTCTGCTACATCCTCTCTTTATCTCCATTCATATCGCATTATTCTGCATAAGTAGTATAGGAACATGTAGCATGCAACTATTGACGACGTAATAACAATAACATTTTATTTGGAAAGAGGCTCTTTGAAAATGTTGTAACATTAGTTGTGTGAAAATTCTCATTTTGTGCTTGTGCCTGCATTTGTTTGTGTGTGTGTGTTTCTGCGCTAGTAAAACTGGGCTGCTTCTGCTGTTACTGGAACAATTTATTTCAATTTAATAAAAATGTTGCACTATTCCTTCTTCCTCCGATAATTTATTACATTCCTCCTTATTTTATTGTTTTTTTTTGCAGAGCAGCCTTTAACATTCTGTCGGTTTATCAAAACCGCTGTGGCTGTGTGCGTTGCTACAATTTTCAGCAACATAAATATATTTTTGCTACTTCTTCTACTGCTAAATGCACTAATAATAAAAATAAAAATTGAAATAAAAATTCCAACTTGAACATGCATTCTTATCGCCAACCACCAACATAGATAGGTGTGTATAAATACATACAATAATACAATATCTGAGCAAAAGATATTTTATAGATAGTAGGCATCGTCATCACCATCATCATCAACATATCCTCTTTTCTTTGGAATTACTAATAAATACAAGTACATAACAATATTCTTTCTTCAAAGTTGATGATAATGATGATGATTTTTCAAGGTTCAGTGCACAAATCTTTCGTTCTCTATGCTGCTGTCTTTTTTCTTTAGTTTTGTAGGAGTACCAGGAGCAGGAGCAGCAGATAAATAATAATAAAAACCAGTAAGGTTTCCTGTTCACTCTCAGAAGAAAAAAAACGCGCAAAAATATTGTTCCACATGGTATAGTTGTATCATGGCATGCTTTTTTCTCTGGTGTGGTGGCCGGTGGTTGTAAGGTAGGTGGTAGAACATAATAATGCGAGGGTGATACGATGCCTGATCTGATCAGATAGCTATTTTCTTTTTAAAAATACATCCAACATGCAGACACGTTCAACATTGAAAAGGTATAAAACATCGAATCTTTTATTTTTAGTAGGCATCTAATTTCCATTAGCGAAAATATTTTATACTGACAGCAAAAAATGAACGTTAAATACTTAAATAAAATAATATTATATGTACATATATATATAACAACTAATATATTGTACAAGTTTTATAGTTGTTGACGTCATCCCACAACAACACATCCCTCTTGTTCGTATATTATGCACGTCTCTATCTTTATGTGTACCTTTTAAATGAAAAAATTGAAGAGTCAACGCTATAAATAAATCAGATAATGGATCGAATCAAAATGGTTAGAAGCCATGTTTCTTGTTTCTTGTTCTGATGCTGATAAGAAAACTTACATTCAACAATTACTCATGTATTTTAAAATGAGTTCCTCCTACATATAAAGTACACCCACTGGTATATGTTTTGCCCATTTCCTGTGTCATACAAAAAAAATCGAGTCGACACCGAAACGAAAATTAGATGTTAAATACTTTATCAGAAAAAGTTCAAAGTTCAATTGGTAGAAGGGAGCAAATACTGGCAAGAAACGAAGAACGGTGGAGATGCTAATAGCAGATCTGAGCAAAGGGAAGGAACTATAGAGGAGTAACTTTTGAAAAGTTGAAACTAATTCGAAAAGAAAATGAGGATGATGGTGGCGGAGGTGGCGTCGGTAACTTGGACTGGAGCTCGTGCTCATAAATATAAGCTTCTTTTACACCGCATTTCTTTGTTTCCTCTAAAAAATCAGAAAAGGACTAAGGGAGCACGCGCTTTGTATTGTTGATGATGATGTTGCCGCATTAAGAATGCTATTATGATAATATTATTTTATTGTATGGATGGATTGTTTTCTCTATGTGTATTTTGACGTGAAACCATTTGAAATATGTATCAAATACTATGTATTTATGTGTCTACGGGATACACAAACACAACGCTCCCTATTTTGGCTTTGAGCAATAAATGGAATGATTTTTCAACAAAAAAATGATCCTTTTCTTGGTAAAGAAAAAGAAAGATGTTTCATAATAACAGGAATAACAAGGGAAAAACGAGATTGCGAGTGATTGTTAATGTAAAAGGTGGAAAATGAAAGCAAGCGAGGTATAAAAAAGGGAAAACATGAAAAAAGAAAGGAGACGTAATATATATATATTTGAGTTTTAGGTATTATAATATGTAGGTATATTTGTTTGGTATTTGAAAGGTTGTTGAAGGAGACGAAGAAGAAGAGAGAAGGAAGTGAAAGGAAAATAGAGGAGAACAAGTTGTTTTAAAAGACAGAGAGAACAACTTCAAGGCTCTCTAATGAAATGATACATTATTCAGAGGGCTCTTTTCTTCGCCGTTTCTGTCGGCAGTAGTTGTAAAAGTGGTGGTGTTGTGCAACATTGGGAAATGGATCTTTCTTCTTTTCTCGTCAATATGAGGAGTGAGAGCAAGCACCCCATCATATCATTCCCATCACCTGTTTCCCCGCTTTTCCTTAGAACTACTAGTTCCACCTTCTGCTTTGATATTCATTCAACATTCAAACATGAAATACACACAAATACCTTGTTAGTTTTCTCATATTTTATAGAGTACTTATTATTCACTTTTCAATGCATGTACAAGCCAGTCAAAAGTTTATTCGTTCCTTTAGATGAAAAGCATATATTGTTTGGAAAATGAACAGATCAGAAGAAGAGAAAGAAAAGTTTGGAGATTGGGAAGAACAAGGGGAAATACTTTGACTGTGTGCGTGCATGGTGTAATGACTGGGGCAGTGCGAGAAATGAGCAGTAAAATAATGCTAGGTGTTTTGGTGGTCTCCTCTTCTCCTTGGTATGATGTTGGAGCGTTAATAATCTCTACCCAGTTGTTGATGATAATACTGTTCTGCATAATATTGTATGGTTACTGACTATATAGGCACGGGACAAAATCATCATCATCAACAGTTTACCACCGAAGAAGCATTCCGATTAGCAATGAACTTGGGTGAACTTGCTTAAAATGAGTGTTCATCGTTCTACCTAAAGTGTGTGTAGAAGAGGGTGAATGAAGAAAAACGGTAAGTTCGATGAACGTATTTACACATTCCTTGAGAGCTTTAAGCAAGGGAATGTGAGGCAGCCAGCGACCTCATAAGGTTCTTTGGTGATATTATTATTGCTATTAAACACGGATAATCACCTTCCAGCGTCAAATCTACAACACTTAAAGAGAGAAACGTATATATGTGATATGTTATATTATGCAATGCAAGTACAAATTTTATACTCTGTCCTGCAACTGCACAGACACGCGTGTTGTATTTATATATCGAGTTATAACCATCGTCTTACATAACTAACTATAGTTTTCTCGTCCTCATCCCATCATAAAAATGCAAGTATGCTACACAGGGAGCGGAGGAGGACAGTCTAGGAACAAAGACTAGGTTAAAAGTAAAGCAGTAGCAGTAGTAGCGGTGGTAAAGGCAGAAACAGAAATAATAACAGCAACGAACAACCACCCGGAATTTCATACTGCACCAGACACAAAATCTCCAACACCACCATCACTGCATCATCATCATCATGTCATCTTTTTACGCGTCTTTTTAGTATACTTATTTTCGACCAAGCACAAAAGTGAGTACTCGTGTGCAGAATATTGCGTTCAGTTCGGCCGGGCAAGTGCAAGGAAAATACGCATATTATTTACATCTACAAAATACAATGCCTTTCTTTAGCTCGACAAACAACACACATGGCAGACAGGGGCAGTGAATAATATTATTATTATTTTCTAGTTTTACTTGAAACTGGAGTTAAAATTTTTCTTTGCAAAGGAAAGCGCGTATACATTGTACGAGGTTTGTTGCTGTGAATGCTACAAATATAGAGGCCATTTGAACATGCTATGTAAATATGTACGCTGTTGCCGTTGCATACTGTGCAAAAAGTATAAATGATAATGATGCTACATCGACCTCGAGTAAGAACATTAGCTGTAGGCTTGGTGGATGGTTGAATGTAGAATAAATAGAACTTTTTTGTACAGTTTCCTTTGAATATACCAACTCAACACGACATCTTCATTCACAAGAAGCAGGTACCGAGGTTACACTAGGTATATCCTACTTACATACTTCACATTTCCAACCAACGTTTACATTTTACTTGCACTACACAATGCAGTTTTAGTTTTTGCGAGTATGACTTGCAAACTGCACCAAAAAAAACAAGAGTAGTTGCCGGTAGATAGTCCATGAACTTGTTTCATGAGTACATAAATACATTTGCTAAAAAATGTAAATATGCAACCTTGTTGCAATTTCATATAACATAGTTACATAGTATTTGCACTTTCGTTTAGTAAAGCACATTTAAAATGTGATACAACTTCAACGGGACATTTTGAGTGCACGAGCGCATAATAAAAATGTAATCTTTATCGCATATTTTTGTTCTGTTCAATCCCAAATCTGTTATGCATTCTAAAATATTTCGTCTTTGTTTGCATTTGAAGGATCTATTTATCATGCAAATAGAAATAGGTATTTAATATTCACTCTAAAATATTACAGAAAAAATCCCCTTTGAGTAAAGCTCTTTAATTTCTCGATCGACCAGGATTTTTACCACTTTAGTTATAAGTGATCAAAAAGTGGATGGTTAAATGAATAAAAAAGGAACTTTGCGATCTCTTTGATGCCGAAAATGACGGTGGTATATAGGATGTATACATATAAGAGCTAATCAAATTATTTGTTAAACGACACAAAGGAATGGGAGATGGAAGGTAATCAGCATGATAATATTGAGTATGCATGGATGCGTGCTTAAGTAATATGCACACTTTCATTTTTTAACATTTCACAACAACTGATCATGGTATTGAGGATGATGATCTCTCATTTTCTAACAACTTATATATAACATTTTATGTATCTGCATAATGTAAAATATAAATAAGCAGTAAGTCAGCCTTCTTCTTTGTACATGCTTTCTCACTGTCTATCTCCCTGTCTGTCACTCTTTTCTTTTGCTCTTTGCCTATTTTTCCCGTTCGTTCCTCTCATTTGCCCTAACCCTTCTGTTCTGCTTTTTTTCTTATAATCTTTTTTGCTTTACTGATGCGTGCAAGTTGTTTCATCCATAAAATACAATAGATACATTTATAGATACAAACTTTGGTGTTCGTCACTGTAGAGCTAAAAATCGAGCAAATTTTAAGTCATATTATATATCTCTCTGTTTATTTCAAATGGCACTAGTACCAGCACCACACGCCGATTATCTCCCTTGTGAGGGTTCACCTTTTAGGTAAATTAGGATTTCTCTTGCATCAAGGTTTTCTCCTCTTGATTGACATGGGTATAGGTTAACTACTCACTCATTCACTCACTGATGATGAATATTGTGAAGCATTGAAGTTCTTTTATAACAGTAATGTTTTCACTTTTCATGTTGAAAGAAAAAGGAAGATGAACCTGATATCTTTGTAAGAAATTGGTAGATTTCAAGTCAACTCAATCATTTAAAAACAGTGCTTATCTTTAATTTGATCTTTGCTCACTAGTTATGAATTTTAGCTAAAGAAACCGGCGTATCAGAAAATATAAGCTTTTTATTATTCATGTAAACTACACACACATGTACATGATCCAGCATTGACTTGAGCAAAATTGTAAATGTATAAAGTCGAAAGGGAAAAGAGAGAGAGACAGGGGATGTGTAATAGAAACTAATGCATTATTTAGCATGGACAAAGCGTGTTCTGTTGTAGAACACTACCATCACCTCTATTCTAAAACAAGCTTTTTGATAATGATTATCATGATCATTCTATAAGTTTATCATTTATTTCGTTTTCTTTGCTTGTAAAAATTCAAAACAACAAAAATAACGAAAGTTCAAATTTTCTTTCCGTCATTCTACTCTGTGCTAACTTCATATTATTATTATCGTTTTGAGTGGAAAAACGCAAGGGAAAAAGTTGGAGAACATCACTGACTGAGGGCACAAGACCCAAACATGCTGTTTTTCTTTCTCATTTCTATCTCTCACTTGATATTATATCTCCAGAGTATTGAATAAAATATAATGACAAGTGTATATATTAAAAGCGTCCATGTCTCCTTTTCTGCTTTTCTTAAATTTTACATCAGGGATCAGGAAAAAAGATACCGTGTGTCTTTACAAAACTCTGGCTTTCAAAATATACAAATGTGCATATTATATTATTGTTGTATCTTTTCTGGCACACCAATAATTTTTACATTTAACAAAAACGTATAAACCGTCATTATCATCATCAACTTCCCCACAGTAATCATCTTACAAAATTTGAAACATGGTTTCGGCGAGAGAAAAGGAAAATAAAATTTCGAAATAACTATATGGAATTGAAACCTTGCAAAAAGTAGAAAGAAAATTGTATCAAGTCTTTAAATTTGAAAGATGAAAAAGGCCAAGCAAAAACTTTTTTATCTTCTCTTTATTCTCTATTATCATTTTGCATTATTTAAAATGCATTTGTCTTCTTTGTAGAATAAATAAATTTGCTTCTTCTTTTTTAGCTTTCATTTGAAAAAAGTATGAAAAGATTGCTTCAATAATAACAATGATGATAATGATATAATGGTAATGGTAATGAACAAAAGGAATTCAGAGAAGTTCACTGTAATTATTAATATTATTATAATAAGTCAGGGTGAGGAAACAGAAAGATTGTATCGTTGTCCTCATCATCTTCATTATTTTTATCATCTTCACTTCCAGTTTAAATTTGTAGATTGAGAAAAAGCTAGAAAGAAAAGTGCTGCAAAGAAGAAGAAG